>JAQFZW010002408.1:0-17609 GCA_034687055.1 Heteromurus nitidus | reverse complement strand
AAGTGCAGGGAAGAAGCTCCCATTAGAAGAGGCTCCTTGTCGCATCATTATAATCCTAATCCTCATCGAGAGAGAAAAACTGGATAGTCCAGTCAACTGGATGTGGATACTCTAACAATTTTTTACTCACGTAAACGGTAAAGGCATGCATGAGTACATGACAAGATTGTTTAGGCAATTTAGGGGTTCCTTTGTTTTCGTACATAAGTTCGGTTGAGATTTTTTTTACCGTAAGTCATTGAAACGAGAGCATTTATAAAAATCCATTCTCTCATTTATGAGACAACATTTACTGTTTGCATGCTCACATGCACGGGAGGGGAGAAAAGGGTATGTTTAATGTAACCCTTTTAAAATGAAATAAAAAAATCTACCCTCCTGATGACTCTACTTGTTCAGAAAAAAAGGTATTCTTGTAGTAGAGAGAAGCACGGAACTTTAGAATAGATGAGTTGAAACTCGTTAATTACATTGACGTGTTGATGTTTCATTTCGTGCTGCTACCCACAAGGGTGTGCATGCAATTGTGCTGCCAGTGTTGAGCAGAGATTCGGAGGGTGACTCAAGAACCCTAACGTCTTCTACATATGAGCTCTGCATGGGACTTGGGTATATTACCCAAAAAAATTTTTTTGATTTACTACTACTTTCGTTCCACGATGGGATTATTATGAACTACGTTTATCATTTATTAAACTGACCCACCATCGATCCAGTGAAAAACGGGACGATTTTTTTCATGGGAAAAAATGATTTAGTTTTGTGTTATTTTTAAACACTCCGAATAATGGTTCGCAATGTAATGATAGTGCGGTAGGTCTGATCTGAGCTACTTGATACAGACGATTTTTATCTGAGAAGGCTCTGATTTTGTGAGTTGATTTCTTACTGATGTTAGAAGGGTTTCCACTTTTCTGAAAAATCTTGATAGCCCATTAATTGATTTTCTTGAAAAACATGAAATGAATCAAACAGTAGGCGCTCTCCTGAGGTAATTAAAGTTTTTCAGTGACTTGCCGGCAGTTTTTTTCAGGAGGAATAGGAAATCAAGACATTTTATTTGGTTTCTCCAAAATACTCCCCAAAATTCTAAAAGATATATTCCCAGCCAGGACACTTTTATCAGTCTTTCAAAATCCCGACAATTGTTTTCGAATCTGATTGCTTTTTATTCATTTTCCCTGTAAAACCGATGATTCAGGTAAAAAAAATGAAGGATTTCTCAAACAAAGCATTTTTTGCTACATTTCTATATTCCATTGATGTACGTAGGTAGGTGAGCTACCATGCCGATACAGATACTTACCTGAGAAGAAACCCTCTCTTTCTTCAAGGAATTCAAATCACACGCATCATCGTCCCCTCCTCAGTTTAACACTCGAGGACTAGGATAATGAGTCTGAAATGCAGGTGTAATAAAATCTGAGCTCAGCTCTTCTGTTCCCTCAGTGAAGACAATAAAACATCCACACGTTATTACATTCACCAAGAAAAAAACCAAGTTTGAGCAGGAAAGATATAAAAAACCTCCTTCCTAGTTGAGGTAGCTCAGGAACGGTTTGAGAAACTGCATAATACATTTAGAAAGCGCACCTTCATTTTCCCCATTATAAAAGCCCTTTTTCGTTATCAATTTACTCGCTCTAAACTCGCTAAGTAGTCCAGGGTCATCGTCTCTCTCTCTCTCTCTTCGTCATCTAGTTTTATTAAGGGTCTCTATTGAATTGAAAAACGAGAGTTTAAGTGACAACGGAGGCGAATGTGGTAGTAGCCAAACTCGAAGCGGCTGGCGGTGTGTGGACGGAGAAACCGTTCTTGTGTTTAGAGAGACCCCTTGTTAATACTCGTTTGTATAAATATATCACGGGTGTACAATCCGTTTACTTTAAGGGTTCGTTTTCTCTTCCTTTTCTGCTCGAAAAGGGTACTGGAGTGGATGTCTGCATTCAGGTATGATAGTAATATAATACGGCGCTCGTAGACATATCCCAGAACACACAGTTTTAGTGTATAGGTTCCTCATACTTGTCATTCACTTCATGGATCAGTTGGCTGATGGATCCTTGCGATGCCGTACAGCAAGACAGTTGAAGAAAAAAAGAAGAAAGTTTGAACGGTTATGACAGCACAGTCTATACATTTCCATTCGATTGGTTTCCATTCCACTGTCCAGTCCTTGTGTGAAATACATGTGTGCCCCCTCAAGTCATTTGGGATGGATTCTGATAATGCTCCACCACACATTCTTTTGTAAAATAAATATGATACAAATGTCTCAACTTTCTCTCATCGTATTCAAGTCAAGGGCTATTAGTTGTAAACCTATCATAATAATATATTTTTAGCTGAACAAGAATGCATTTCCATTATTTGCTTTATGTGATTTGGAGGAAGTCGTTGCCCTGGTCCACACAATTGGAGTTGTGCACAATGTGTGGCTAGATAGATGTATGTGTATGCGTCAGTTGAAAGGATCCTAAATGTAAAGCCATGATTTTTACATGGAATTTTGTTATATTTTTATGCTTTTCATGTCACAAAACAATCCTTTTTTGCGTTTCAAATATTTAGTTCATTTTTTTCTGGACTTAGGTACTTTTTTGTCCACTTGAAAGGAACACAATTGTCACCATTGTGTGAGGGATTCATGTACACTTTGTGCTTTATTGGAAGAGATGGGTAAATACGTGGTACACGAATTTCTTGGAAGGAATGAGTTTACTTTATGAGCCATGATGATGGAGCTTCCTCGTGATACTCGAATGTCTTGGATGACTTCAACCAACAAAAGCTCATTTCCTAAAACGTTCATCCTCATTTGAACTACATGAACTGGGCTGCAGACGAGGAGGAATTGATTTTTTGACAGTGAATATTTATGGATAAAATTAGAAGCTGCTACTCCTTACAATCAGGGTCATTTCCATGCAAAGTAAACACAAGTGGATATTAACACTAGATTTTGAAGGAATAATTTGTTTGTCAAGTAAGCTTCCAAAACTTCGATAGGCTACAACTTATGCGATTACGATTACGACTCTTCTGTGAATATTGGTCTTTATTTTTTGGACGAGATGAACTACTCGTCTTCTCGGCAGTCGTCGAAGCAAAAACCAAAAATGACAACGTGTGTGCGTGTCTTGTCTGAACACAAATAAATACACCATGGATAAGTCATTCACTCATCCAAGTTCCTATTGGCTGCTCACATATTATGCACAAATGCGAGTAGCAGAGTGGTGTAACGGTGAATTTCGTTTAGCAGAAAGGAAATGTTTTTGTAGTGAATATAAAAAACTGGTTAGCATGCGTAAAAACAGTCTACATTGCATTGCATACATTCGGAGTCATGAGGTGGTGGCGATGATGAAAGGAGCAAATGTAGAAAGATGATCTTGATTCCAAGAACGAGCTCAAGTCTGGTTCGATTTTGTATGTCCACAGGCAAGATGGGAATGTCTTTGATTTAGAGATGGTGCACAGGGGGCGCAAATCTTTTGGAATAAAAACGTCACGATACATTTTCTGCTGGTATGTCTTTGTCTCAAAAAATCTGCATAGGGGACTGACAGCAGCATCGCTGTACAAAACCACCGAAAGAAAATGCCTTTTAAACAAACTGTTTAACCATGTTTTTTTTTAAAAAAAGACTGTCTTTGTTAAGGTGTTGCATTCACAAAACTTTTGCGTGATGCTGAGATGAAAACAAAAGATGAGGAAAATACTTGAGAAGAAATTAAGCTTAGATAAGAGAAAAAACTCGCCTTCTCTTGATCGGAAGAGGAATATATGTTGAAAGCCAGGGAAAGAAATAGTACAGGAAAAACTTTGCATTCGCTTGGTTGGTTGTTGGCTGAGAAGGAAAGAGACGCAGAGGCTGAGAACTTTTCGTCTCCACCCAAGAAGCAACAGCTTCCTCCCTGCATCTGCATATCACTTATATTCTCATCCCTTTCTCAAGGCAGTAACGTTATTTTTGTGCAAAGAAGGAAAATTACATAAAAGCAAGTTACTTTTTCTGCGTACACGCCACCAACTTTCTTGCACGTACACCAAGTGTGTGTGTGTGCTGCGGATGTGGCATAATCAGCATTGCTACAGACGATGATTACGATGATGATAGTGTTGATAAAACATGCGCAATTTCTCAGTGTAAAAGGGAATTGATGGTGTAAGGGAAAACACACACATACAATGCCAGAGGTTTGAACAAAAAGTGTTCAACTACAAAAAAGTAACCAACATGGTAACCACTTTTCCTTTAGTGAATCTTTCATTTTCACACAAAAACCAAAAACCAACGGAATACAGCGTAGGAAGGAATCAAAGTGAAGGAGAGCAAAAAAATAACGCGAGAGAGAATAACAGCAGATTCCATATAATTCATATCATTCCATCCCTATCGCAATCAAAGAAAATGTATGTACACAAGGTTGAATGTACAAGTTTTTTCTTCGACTTTTTTCTCCTTTGATTAGAGTTCGTTGTTGTAATACACACATGCCTATAGGTAGATGACGAACAAGACTGACATCTGAGATTTTTCTCTCTTTTCTTCCCTTTCTTCGAACATGAGATTTTCTGCTTATTCCCATTCTTATCATGCATTTATAATTTTTTTCTCCTAAATTTTCAAATAATGATGGAAGTATATTCCTCAAGATTTGAGTGAGTTAGGAGGACAAAAAAATCGGTGTGTATTCGTTTCTCAATGAAAGGTATTTCGCATCAACAACTGAAGTCACAGTCGGTATATAGTGGTACTCAGAATTCGAGAGAAGTCATCAGTTTTGTTTTAACAATTTTTTTGTCCCAAAAAATCCTTTTCATTTTGTACATATTTTCCCAGGTGCTTTTCCCCTGAGATTGTGCATCAGTCGGAATTTTTTTATGGCACATTCTATCTTCCTTGCCTACTGAAAGGAATAATCGCCTTAAATGAGTAATGGTTCGCTTCAGGCTCACTCCTTGATCTTATACCTGCCAAGACAGATCTTGAGATGAAGGTGAACAAACTGAATGAGCATTGGAGTTTTGAGCTAGATTTTTTATGCAATTTGTTTCTCACTTCAAAAGCATATATAAAATCTCTTTCCTTTTCGTAATCACAACATCCGAGCAGCTCAGCACCAGCATATCAGTCTTTGATTCACGACCGCAATTTGCAATGGCATAATATCGTGTATAATAGCTGCAGGGATAATCGATAAGAAAGACAAACTGAGTATTTTGCTCCTTCCTTAATGATCATCTTCTTTGTTGGCTCTCAAACCTAAAAGCTTTTTTTCTTCATCCGCAAAAATTTAACAATGATTCTCATGGACTTTATAAAGGAGGATTTGTAGTTTACAAATTTGCTACAAACAAAATTACTTCAGGTTTACACACTGGCATTAAATTTCAATCGGTACAAAAGTAAAGGAGGGTCTCTGCTTAATTCATCCATGCTTCCTGATCCACCATACAATCCCTCTGACAAAGAAAATTGAAAAAAATTCTAACCTTAGAATTCATTCATCCACAAAAAATAACGCCAGTTGAATTTCAAAATAATAAAAATACAAAATACATGTTTTGATCAGTAAAAACAAATTGCGAAATCGAATTCATGGCAGGAAGATGTACCTTTCCTTGTTGCTATTGCTTTTATATAAAAAAAATATGTTGTTTGTCAAACCTGTTCGCTTTAAACTTGTTGCTATTTCTCATTTTGCTAAATGCATCGTCACAAACTCAACGTAAGAAGGTAGTAAAATGACAAAGTAGTGGACCTTAAACAAAATATCACGAATAAGGAGATAAATATATCCAGCATATAACCTTGGTCACTTCCATCGTAAGGCTTATTTATTTTCTGGTGCATCAGACAGATGAGTAATAATAGATTCTTAAAAATGCACATGTGCGCACTTTCCATTGGTGACACTCATGCAAATCTATTTAATATTATTGCAACAATTTTATTTCTCCACTGGAGCTTTAGAGTGTTGATTTTTATTATACGTTGCTACTCTTTGAAGGAAAAGTGAGTTCTGTCTTGATAAATATCAGTAAACTGTATACGAAATTAGTAGGTTATGTTACCATTTCTCATTCCAAACCTTTTTTGAGTTAGTCACACATGTGTACCTGAGTCAGTAAGTCAAGGCTTCTTTTGAGGAAATTTTTTTATGATCGCATCATTTACAAACACGAGCCATATTATTCCTTTTTTCTTCGAAATATTGTGTAGCTACCCATAAAAGCAGTTTTTTCCGCTGCGGATTTACGTTTTTTCTGAAAGTCTTTCTCTGTACGCGAGCACAATATTCATAATATCATGACGAGGGACAAACGAAACCATGTCACAATTGCACAATAACATGGACCAGTTTTGTTTCTTCTTCTTCGTACAAATAGATCATGGACCATGCACTTTTCTCCCCTCCATTATACTCCTACCATCTTGGGTACCTGAACATCTTCTGAGCTGTATTATGACTTTGTCACAGGATGTGACCGAATGGGAGAGAAATGTTATGTCATGGATGTGGTTTACTTTTACGCATCTGAACGGCAACTGCAGTTTTATATATAAAAAAATCTCGTGTTTCAATCAGTTGCTAAAATGTGAGGTTCTTTCGCAAATAACATCTTCTAAATTTATATATTCGTTACGTCAAACCATTGTACATGTATACAGCTCGTATAAAAGGTGAGGACTCACTTTAGTAATATTTAAACTCATGATGAGTTTGAGAAAAGTCAATAATAAAATGCTAACTCATTCATGTGCGTTCAGAGTTTTCTAGCTTGCAGCAAAACTCCACTGCTGCATTCTCTATGTGATGATATGGTTCTATTTTGTGTAACCGTTAAAAGTTGGCATGGCTCCTCTCTTCATTGTGTGTTTATTCATGGAAAAATTTGCACATTTTTTTCTACCTCTGGATGGATGGATGTGTAATTTATGGCATAATTTATGAGTACCGTACACACAAGTGATAACTACTTCATCAATATTATGTCAAAAGTGACGATGGCAAAAATAGCGTTCGAGTCGGGGTTTAGACAAAAAAAATCAGAGTCGACTACATTTCACAGCATTAAGCCAGATATATGACTGAAAACCATTTGACTATGTGCATAATTTAGCGAAAATTTGAGAATACTTTAATCTTTATTGTTTTCTCACTCATCATCGGTATATTCGACGAGTATTTTCACTGGTAACCGTTAGCAAGGGCAATGTAGGAATGGGTATGGTCCAACACTTTATGAATAATATGAAGTAAAGCGTGCATTTGGCAAAAAATGTATGTGAATCTCATATTACATCAGCGAAATTAAGTTTGGCATAGGTGATGGTGATGAGTTTTTTTTGTCGTTTTAGTTTTAGAGGCATAGACAGACAGGTACCGAAACTAGATTTTTGTCCAAGTTCGACTTTTTGTTGTCCAATGAATAGATGAAAAGTAACGTGAATACGCTATAAGCACAAAAAACAACGTTTTATTGTGAACCACGAATTAACGTACCCGCCCACTCAAATCCTAACGAAAAGACACAAAATGTGGACTGGCTAAAATGTGATTGAATACCACGACTAATTTAAAATGAGAATGAATATGGAAGTATAGGGTGTAACAAGCATATAGAACTTTCGGTTCATTTGCCAGAGTGATCAAATGACATTGCAAAAATTTGCATATAAAATACGAGTTTTATCCACTTTTTACGAGGTGCTCAATCAGTATTAATGTGGTACCCGAGGAGGAGGAGTAGAACTTGTACTTTATGACTTACTTACAAAGACTCCAGTCTAGATAGCTTGCAAAAATTTGTTACAAAAAAAACGCTTTAGACGCTACGCGACTTAGCATTAGTTTTTGGCATGATTAATGATTATCGCATCAGTCAAATTCAAATCCACCTGTGATCCGTACCCTCACATCTCATGGAAATTCCCGATGAGACCGTCGTGTTGAAAGAGAGGAGAATATATTCTGTTGTCCAACCAATGAATTTCAATCTCAATGATCACTCCAACATGAAATCATGCAGTACGTATCACATCAGATTAAAACCAATAGATAGGTACATGTATGCATGTCTTATGTAAATTGTACGCATAAACCAAACTCATCTCTCACAATCAGCCAGGGTAGACAACGACGAAAAAAAGCGAAGAAAAGGGGTAGATATGTGTGAGCAATATTATAGGCGTACTCCCTAAAAGAGAGTTGATGTATGTATATTATGCTGGCAACAACAACCTTGTTCTGCCATCATCCTTCATGTGCAAATCTCCGTTGTAATGCAATTTTCACAGTCAAGTTCTTTGTCAAGTTCCAACGACGCAAGTGGAACACTGATGAGCATCTACGAGTACTGCACTCCATACTCTACTCTACAGTTTCAGCGCGTCGACAAAAAAAGTCTTTGGATGTATGAGGTAACGTTTCACTGGGCATAAAATTAGTGAAACCTTCACATGGATTTTCGCGAATCTCCCCTTTCCCCTGAGGCAATTTTAGCAACAAAAAAATAAAAGGATGATGATGATGACGACGATGATAATACAAAAATGTGCTTATATAATAATACGCAACAGTCACTGGCAACTCGAAGCATATATATCTAACGTTTATATATAAAGTCGGATTTTTTCCTCTTCACTCTTCCATTCTTCTCTGTCTCCATTTGATTCCTCTTCTTTTACCTTCTTATTACGTCGCACATCTCACGTCTTCCACTCCATAATCATCATGATTCACAATACACAACAAAAGGCGAAGTGGTAGGCTTGATACGTGTAAATCCTTTTCGTGGTTTCTTCATATAACTTCATATAATTCTGCCTCTCTCGTAATGACCCTCATCGGGTTCGTTCACCCTTTTTGCTGAAGAGCATACGAGGCAGCAGCAGATCATCAAGCTTGAGTCTTGAAGCAAAGCAGAAAGCAACCCCCGCCCCTTTATTATTCCCCACCACGGGTAGTTAGTTCTCTGGTCCAAAACTTTTTTTTCTCTTCTTCTTCTTCCTTTTACATAGCTCAACTTGAATAGAGGAGGCAGGTAGTAGCATGTTCTGCTTCGTACCACGAAAATCATGAAACGTAACCACACAAACCAACCAATCTAAAATGCACAGGTATGCGAGTATGAAATGAATATATACTTGCTAATATGCCTTTTTTAGAGAGAACATATTAGATATGAATTCCTTGTACCTGTGTGTGGAATGGAACACTCTTTTCTTCTTTCGGTTGTTTGCTTTGTGTACATTGTGTATACAAATGCAGATCTATAATGCATTCTTCGGCAATTCACTTAGTTGAAAGGGGTGAATTCTTCTCTATATGCTCCTGCCCACTTTTGCTCGTGGAGCTGCTCCACCTGTTACACTGCACCCTTTCCCGTAATAACAACTTGATCACTACAACCGACCCATGTACACACACACATATATACCTGCCATTAGCACGATAAAAAATTGCCGATAAGGTGTATCCTTTCATTCAATCTCTGCACACGTTTCTTCTACATGTAATAATCCCGTGTGAGTGAGAGTTGTCTGGTACTGGTACTGGGGTACAGGCATATAGGAAACCTACTGTAATCATAACGTCGTTTCGTCGAAACTCTCTGCGCACTGTTACGTCTCCATATCCTTGGCTTAGGTAACTTACACCTTGCTCTTCAACTCGAGTCAAGAGTTGAGTTTGAGTTTGTTATTAGCTAACGTTCCTCGCGCATTGTTGAGCATCACGACGATGTTAGAAGAGTGTAAAGGATAAAATGTGTATGTTGCAAATGTGAATGTAGCGGTAGCATTGCACCGCAACGTCCAACCTCATATCATTGTTGAAATGCATAAAAAAATATTTTTCATTTTCGTTTCCATGCAAGCTCATCCACTCTCTAACATCCTGCTTACCTATTTGGTATGTTGGCTGAATAAATCGCCGAGAGACTTTTAAATTCAGGTTTCGCCCTGATAATGATAATAATATGTATGCTTCGTAAACCTTGTTATCATGGTCTTGTATTTCGCCTGGAGAGGCTAGCGAGCCTATTCATAACTACAAATGAGAGAAAATACAGAGTTTTTTTACGACACTCTTTCAAAGCCAACAAGGAGAGGATCAATGTTGATTTTGAAGTATGTTTGCTTTCATCCCCGATGTATTCCATATTCGTCTCTCTGTGTGTGTAACTGCGGAAATTTGTTTTATAGGTAGAAAGAAATATTACAAATTTGTGTTAGCACTCTATCAACAGTTAGCCCCTCGTGTGGGATGAAAACTCATGCAAATTTTTTTTCTCTGTTATGTTGGAGTGATATTTGATCGTGGGCAGGTTGTCATATTTTCTCATTTGCACCTAGCTTTTTTATTAGCAGGTGATATGAGTCGGCACGAAGGTTACAACATTTGTAATATGATGGAAATGTTAATGGTGGAGAGAAGGGAAACGTTTTTCTCTTCCCGTAGCGAATAGTAGTAGCGTTCCGAGTCGAGGCGACCTTGTCTAGCTTTTATTTCATTAGAGGAGTAACATTTTTTAGCCGTTTTCTTTTTGGTATATGGGATATTTGGTGGATTCACTTGTGTAATTATCATTACTTTTAATTTGCACATGACGTGTTTTTTTTAGCATGGAACGGTGAGCCACGTTACACCTCTCGCAATAATTCACTTTTTCTTTTGTGAGTTTTTGCTATTTTCGTCTCACGGCGGAATGTGTGTACACCATTGTTTCTCGTTAAATTTACAGGAATATGGTGACGCATTTGTCTCGTACATATATTCAGACAGGAGTGATTTGTGGATGTATCAACGTTTTTATTGGCTTCATTGACATATTGTAGTTATTCCTGAAACAGATTGACGAATGGATAAAATGATGTATGATTTCGAGAGCAGAAGGAAAATTATCATAGTGTGTCATCACTGCTTTCAAAAAAAATCTCGCATAATATATTTACGCATTCATCACAGAAATGGAAACAGTTTTGGATTCCGTAAGGGTAGAAAGTGAAATATGTACGTATTTTATGAATCCAAGGACCTTCATGGTTAAGTGAAAACGAGGGCAGGCAGGAACAGTATCGAATGCTGATGCTTCTTTCTTTACAGGACACCGTCTCAATCAAGAGTTAAGATGGGTTTTGCTTTCAGTGAAACAGGATTTGACAGAGGAGGAGTGCATGCAGATGCATGCTACATAATATTCAGTATATGACCTTAAAGGCGAGGGAAATTCTCCTTTCGAAAGAATGATCGCCGAAAAAACCAGTTAGGACGAGGAAAACATGGATAACTATGCATGGTATAGTAGCTTCGAACATCTTCAGTAAAGCGGTTTGATTTTGTAATTGTTACTGCGCCATATGCTCATTAATTCAGTTTCAATTTCCTCCATCTCTCATCTCAACAGAGGAGAAGCTCCGATTCATGCAAAAAGAGTGAATTGACAAGTTTCCCCTTGTTTTTCGCTTATATTTCACTCTCGGCGGTTTTAGCATACGTATATAGCCACTCACGACACAACTGTGGACAAAAACTTAACGGTTTTACCGTCTTGTTTTCCTGGCATGTAATGCTCGAGGAAAATAGGATTTCTACAACTTTTCCCCTTTATTATTTCTGCGCCATTTGTTGAATAATAAAAAGCTTGCGCAGATGTTTGTCGAGCCTTTACTCAATCAGAGACAAAAGCCATTTAGCTTTTGCGCATGTTTTGGTTTGAACCTGGTTTGGTGAGACTGAGACTCCACGAACTCCAAAGCTGGTTCACGTCAGGTTGTTTTCTCCCGTGAAAAATAGGAAGAAGTTCGTTATTTTCTGGTCCTGTTTGTAGAGTATTTTATATTTATGCTATGCACAAAATTGTTGTCTCCACTCTCTGCGTTAACAATATACGGTTAGACCGGTTAGACGTACTAAATAAAAACGAAGATGAGCACAGTTGTGTGGGCATCCATATTTCTAGCAGTTGACAACATAATTTCAACCTGGTTTGCTTCTAATCCTAATCTCACAACAAATTTATTTAATGTTCCCACCGTCATATTATTCAATCGTGATAGCATCAAATCCACAAAAGAATCTATTTATGAATCAGATACTGTATCTGCCTGTATCTTCCAGCGAATAAATTCAGTCACTTTTTTTCTGGATCGGCTCGAAATGATTAAGAGATAAAAAATGGGTAAAATGTGTCCATGACTGTGGGTATGTATGTTGTTACATATTTACAATTATTACGATATTATCACCGCTATGAAAAAGAAATCTGTACCAGTCCGAACAAGGCTGACTAACTGCATTTTTTTCTATATGATTTCATCCACTGTAAATACGATGATTCCACGGATGCTTGCATTATTATCTCTCTTGATCAATCTTTCTGGATACATTTTTTGTAATAATGACGACTGTATAAGCGTATGGCCAAACAAAACATAAGGATAACAACGGAAATAATGTCGAACAAAAGTCTGGAACCACATGAAATAATAGTATGGGGTACACCATGTTTTTTTCGTTAAAGTGATGAGAGATGATGATCCTGCGATAAGACTCGAATTTTTCTAGCTAGAATGTACTTACGTAGTTCGGAGTGAGGAGAGTCAATGCGGAATGCCTGCACGAGCTCCATACTCCATATTAAGGTTGAGTCAGCAAACCATATAAGTATAAGACTCGCATCTCTCTCTCACACACAAGGTTGTAAGACGCATTTGCATACAAACACTTTGTCACTGGCGTCACACAGCCCCATCCAAAATTCTAGGTTAAGTAACTAAACTACGCAGTCATCCGACCTGACCAGTAACACCGATGAATAATCAGAGCGAATGTAGGCCGAGCTTTTAATGAATAGTCAATCAGTTGGCTTGGCAGTCGGTCCATTAGTATGGAAAACAGCGTTTACACACACACGCTTGCCCTAATACAGAAGCGCATGTCTTCTAAAACGAGGGATGGATGGTTTATCTGAAACTTCTAGAAGAAGATAAAATCCATCGTGTCCCTCGTCCCTAAAGAAGGAGTTTGAATTATTACGGATCTTAGCTTGTGTCGTCAATCAAATTGGATTGCTTGAGTTATGTTCAAAACTTTGCATCTACTTTTCTGTACATGTCGCAAATTGTGATCCAGTCGCCGATACGGATTTGATGCAGATAGCGGGCAGCGGCGTAACATTCTAAAGTTTAGAGCCCGTAATAGACTGAACATGTAAAGGAGCAATGACCTATTGAAATTAGTATGATTGTAGTTTTGGAATCACATCTCATAACCAAAGTCTAAAATTTGCAAGTAAATATAATGAATGTTCCAGAGGAAATCCAAGTTTCCTCCGACACCGTCTCATAAAACACCAAAAGAAGGCTGTTGACTCTGAGAATGGCAAGATATAAAACAGAAGTTGAAAGCACGCAATAATAAGATTGCGTAATTGGCAGCAACTGACATATAACTGGGAAATGTTTTCCACCAGATTGTTACTGTCAGAGAAAAATGGCATAAAACAGAGTGCAAATTTTCTGTTTACGTCTTCAAAAATATAATTGTGATTTTCCGTTGGAAAATAACATTCACGGAGGTTTGGAAAGAATCACCATCATCATCTTATCACACGATATGATGGCATGGCAAAGAGCAATACTTAAGTTGTCTTTGTGCTGCTTAAAACTTAAATACTGAACCCTTTTTAACTTCTTAAAGGTTTCATCGTTCAAAAGAGTAATGCACTCCAGAGAGCGAAAATGTGTATGCGTGCGAATTTCGAACCATGCACGAAGAAATGTCAAAGAAATAATGCCACGGTTTGCGTTTTCAGATAGCGGCGATATGGTCATTGTGTCTATTATCAAATTATGTTTTTGCGTCATTGATTGTTCTTGTGGTTGCAGTCGCATGCAACCGTATTTAAAAAAAAAACAATCGGCAAAAGTAACGTCAATGCTAGAAGACTCTAAATTTCTTCAAGCTATTTTTTCCGAATCTTTGTCGGTAGATTTCCTTGTCAAGACTTATCTTGATTTAAAAGCAGGCTCTGGAAAATGTTTGCTATCGAGTCAGGGAGCTATAAAAGTGTGTAGCAGCACTCTGCAATTTAAATAATGCATGGCCATAAATCATTCACAAAAGTTCCCATAATTGAAATCAAACTTATGCCTTTGCTCTCATAAAAAATTGTAGATGATAGTGTCGTGTAAAAGAAAGCCGAAGTTTCCTCTTCTGAGATGCTTGCGTGCCTAATTTATTGTTGTGCTAGGCAATGCGAAGGTAGTATATTCGCAGAAAAAATGGTGTTTGTTCTCATAATTATCTCTTTCCAAAAGCCAAAGTTCATATGCTCCAACTTTGGACAAGTCGACGGAATGGAACAATGTGATATTTCGTGTCTGGTTGAAGTTTTGCAAATGGAAAAACTATTGAACTCTCGGTTTCACTTTTTAATTTCATAATTGAGGTGAGGAAGCGTTAACAAAAATCATGATGTTCATATATCGCGTATTTCGAAGGGCATAAAATGATTAAAGCAATTAATCCACTACGGTAGTTAAAGTTAAACGGAAGTTAAATAAATAATGCAGAGTTTTACATATTTTATTTCTTTGTTAAATTTACAGATACCGATGGAAAAGGAAGAAGAGGAGATGCCTCAATTTTGAAGACCGATCCGTTGGCACCACTCAGACCATCCGTGATTCACAGAGCCCCCGCACCAAAATCTCCTAGCCCAGCGTCTCCATTTCCACCTGAACAAGATGCTCCGCTGGACTTTAGTCAAAGGTGAGGATGATATCATTATACGAGTTATCAAACATGTGTTATGCAAATATGAACACAAAATGTTACAGATGAATTTACGTGTATTTTCGCAAAATGGAAAAAGAAAATGTAATAACGCATACATCATTATTGAACTTTGTAAATCAGTGCAACGGGAGGAGCGACAGGTCCAGAGCCCACGGACTACGAAGGGAATGGACCACCGAGAGGGGGTAGAATGCAAGGAGGTGTATCAGGAAGTGGAACCGGATCCAAAAGTGGAGATGGCGAAGGAATGGCGAGTGGTGGACTTAACAACAACACGAGCGATCCCCCGGCATGTCACAACAATGGCAACAATAACTTAAATGAGAACAACATGGGAGGTATCGGAGGCTACCGTTTGGCTTCTGATCCTTTACCTCCGGTGCATAGTTTAGGACTTGGTGGACACTTTAGTTCGAATAATGGAACTGGCGGTGGACTTGGAGGGAGTTTCCTTAGCCGATATGATCCCCGCCAGACGGAAGCACTCCTTGACGTGTGTGTCGGCGGGGGAGGAGGGGGACATTTAGGGAATGATCCGCTTCTCCTCCCGCTTCCGAGTCCAGAGTCACTTTTAGAATTAGCCGAACTTTACCGGGATGACCCTCCAGCCCATGACGTTGAGACCCCGCAACCAGAGCCCCCTCCACTTCTCGCCCCACTCACTCCCATGGAACCATCTGTGAACAATAATTCAGACCATTGTGGTAGTCGAGGTCAAGATGTCAACAATAGAAATAACGCCTCCTCCCAATTTGTCACCCGGAATACCAATGTGAACAGTCTTCTCGATAATCATATAAATGGTAAGAAATTTTTTTCTATTTCGTTTGCTTTTTTTGCGCGTGTAACCTGTTTTAAAACAGGAAGGTCAGTTATACCTAGCTTGCATCCGGTAAACTCGTGTTGCATATTATTCATATTTAATTAGCAACGATATTGATCATTCCAACAGGTCGCCAACCTTTCATTCAGCAACCATCGAATGACTTTTTCAACTTCGGAGGTTTCAACTTCTCCGATGAATTTAGTGCCGCCTTGGACAACCAATTGAGTCTCAATACATCACTTCTCGGAACACCTGTAGTGAACAACTCCTCATCCATTGTTCCCCTGGGTCAAAACTCGTCACAACAAATGGTAAATTCCATTGTTGGTCTTCCATCTCCCCCCATAACGTCTCCTATCCAAATGTCCTTCCCTTCCCCTCCCTCCTGCACAATTGACTCTGTTGACTCTCCTCCTGGTACTCCACTTACTCCCATTACTGATCATGGAACCCCTGGCCCATCTCCATTTTTCCATGGAATGGCCCACAGTCCAGGCTCGAGCAGTAGCGCCAGCCAGGCACCACGAAGGAGGCATTCGTCTGGGTCCTCCGCCAATGATATTTCCAACATCCCATCTCTCCATGTTCGGGTCAACGTTCTCCAACAACGGGTTAGCAACCTGACGTTTCTCTTTTCTAGACCCAACACTACTGCAGATCAAAAAAGTCCAAGTATACAGAATCAACGTGGTCCCTCCTTCAGTGCTCCTTTACCCAATCTATCCCCTTCACAATCCATTCACAAGTTATCCTCACCGCCATTTCTATATTTCCCAACTTCATCATTTTTATCGTTTTATTTTTCATTTTCCTCGCTTTCAAAAACAACATATTTATACACATTATTTAAAAGCTTGTTAACTTCTAGCCTCTATTATTATGCAATTTTTTATACAAAAAAACACCACACACAGTCTCGCACAAAACTCTTTCATCTTCCAGAAAAATATCTTTTTTGAGAGTGGCACACTAAGAATACTGTGACTAAGCTTGGCTTTTCCTTATTTTGTCCGTTTGAAAAGCAGCTCGGAATTCCAAACGATGCACCTGTTGAGTTTGTCAATGGAGGTCACGGAATCAAAAACCCACTGGCGTCCCGATCACCTGAACGACATTCCGGAGAGAATGAGAAGCCCCATAGTAATCATGGGGATTCATCTGATTGTGCAGACAGTCCTCGACCATCGAGTTCAACAGGATCAGGAGGAAGTGGAAAGCTTAGCTGTCGAATCTGTGGCAAGGGTTTCACTCTTCAAAGATTACTTAACAGACATCTCAAATGCCACTCGGATGTGAAACGCTACCTGTGCACCTTCTGTGGGAAAGGTTTCAACGACACTTTTGACCTCAAACGTCACACCAGAACCCATACAGGTAAACTACTGATAACCTTTCTCTTCACAATTTCAAAATAAAGTTCGCTGACTACAATTTAAGTATTCGATTTCTTCGACTTCGTCATATTTTTTTCTACGGTTGCATGTAAGACATTATTCTAATTATTTGCCCTCATTTTGTTCCATGTGACATGACAGGAGTGAGACCGTACAAATGTAACATGTGTGAGAAGTCATTCACGCAGCGCTGTAGTCTGGAGTCACACTGCTTGAAAGTCCATGGCGTTCAGCACTGCTACGCTTACAAAGAGCGAAGAACGAAGGTGTACGTTTGCGAGGAATGCGGTCACACAACAGGAGAGCCCGAAGTGCACTACATGCACCTGAAGGAGAACCATCCTTACAGTCCAGCCCTTCTCAAATTTTATGACAAGCGTCACTTCAAGTTCACCAACTCCTCATTCGCTAACATGCTTCTCCAGGTGCGATCTTAAAAATATCATAATATAATATACCGTAATGGCATTCAAACCAGTTTTATTTAGCACTTACTCTTTACACACACGAAAAGAAAATACTAAACTTTGCTACACACGATGATATACATTTATATCTTACCTGCATTCATAT
>JAQFZW010002407.1:0-17610 GCA_034687055.1 Heteromurus nitidus | reverse complement strand
TGAATGAAATGAACTACTTTACTTTCAGAACTATGCGGCACCAGTGCGTCACTCGAATGTGGGAAACGAGTACTCAGCATTATTGAAGGTCAAGAAGGGGAACTCAGCGTGCATATGAAATGTGATTTGAGAGATGTAAGTACCCCCACTACACTAAACCGCTTTTGATGAAACCGATATATATATACATATACATATAACATAACTACATAACATAGATCAGCGCTGAGTGGCGTCGTTTACATAGACTGCCTAAAACACTCCAAGCGATAAGTGCGAGACAGACACAGATAGTGTGTGTCTTTGTGCATTTGTCATCTGATCAGCATGTTAACAGAAAAGGAATGTTGAACTTGAAACATGTTTCCACATTTTCAGGATTTCTTGAAATGTATCGACACGGAGAAAAAGGATTGCCTTGAGTTAGCGAAAAGGGCAGTTCTTCCAGAACTTCCACCCAAAGAAGCGATCAAAGTGGAGCAGTCCAAACTTTGGAAGGTTTTGTGGACTGCTGGAGGTTGCGTCTTAGCAAACTACTGAGCAGAAAGGTCACATTCTTCTACACAGGGAATGTAACAACACAGAAAGTATGACATATGATATTTTAAAACAGAAAAAAGCTATTCATGGTATGCCTATGGAGGCATGCCTTTATGTGTGTCTTGTTTTTTTATTTCGCTTTCTTTCAATGCACAAAGCACACGCATACAGCAAATTTTTCGATATATATTGTTATCTTAAAAAGTCTAAAAAGGAGAAACTTAAACAATAATGTTACACTAAAGACCAAAGAGGAAAAAATTTGTCAAAGATGGGAAGAATAAATACTTACCTGTCTAGATATATGTTTCAATTCCGAGTTTCAATCATTAAAAGCGACGACGACCATGATAAACAAAGAATGTGATTTTCTAACAAACTACTATACACTGTTCATTTCTTGGGGGATGCACATGCCCCATGCAAACTAAATTTTCACACTTACCACACACTATATTCTTATCTAAATCTACTGACCTATTTGCAAAGCTACTTAATTACACATATATCGTGAGGTGATCATTTATGAAATAAACCAAGTCCAACAAAACGTCTTCGCCATTCCCTAAAAACAACTAACTGTTTACACAATCGAGTGTGCGTGTTAATTCCTAACATTGTACATCGGTTGTTAGTAAGAGGTAGGCATACACAACGTATTGCTTCAAATTATTAAAACCAGACGAGGATGAACCGTTCGGATGACTTATGGGGGAGGGGGATATATTACATGTCCATTTCCACCTATTTTTAATACGCTGCATATCCATCATCGAAGTCATGCATATGACCTCCCTCCATATCCTTTTCTGGTTTCATATAGCCACCAAATCCCTCCATATGATCGTATGCATACTCTACGCAAAACAAAAGAACAAATTACAAATCCATGAATTAACAAAAGGCGGATTCTATGGATTGAGTTATCGCTCAATTTTTTACCATCCATTGGCTCCTCTTTAACTTTGACGCGACTGATGTCAAATTCTTTATCTTTGTCTTTATTCCTATCCTTTTCTCTGTATTTCAAAATGAAGAAAATACCAATTTATTTCAGCGCTATTTAATTATTTATGTTTAAAGGCATACGAATTGACATTTGAGAATTATTTAATTTACCTTCTATGCTCACGATCTCTATCCTTGTCCCGCCTATCTTTCTTCTTATCGTTATCCCGTGATTTACTCCTCCTTTTCTTTTTATTGTCACGAGACCGGGATCTTTTCCTACGTTCAACTCTCTCACCTTCTTCAGGCTGTTCCTTGTCCTTATCCTTGTCTCGTCTATCTCTGGAACGAGATCGAGATCGTTTCCGTTTCCTATCCTTATCTTTCTCTCTCTTTGTGTCACGTTCTTCACGTTCCCCGCGATCTCTTTCCCGTTCTCGACTACTAGAAAATGAAAACTTGTTAAAACTTTGAAGTTTGAATAAAATATTTATTCTCATCTCCCACAACGGGATCCGGGCATCCCGTTAGAGACTTCACTTCATCATACGTACCTCCGTTTTCTCTCTTTATCCTTATCTTTTCTTTCTCGATGTCTGGATTCATCGCGTGGCCGTTCTTTCGAACGAGATCGTTCTCTACGCTCGCCTCTTTCTCTGTCGCGACCTCGTTCAGGTTTTTCACTGTCACGAAATCTGTCTCTGTCAGGTTCATCACGTCCAGAAATTTTTACGTTTACTTCTGGACCGCCTCTTCTTGTTCTACCTAATCCACCACCTATAAAAATACACAGAATGAGTGAATGATATTTATTGCGTTTATATGTAAAATGTAAATACATGATAAGCATGCAGTAAAAATGTATAAATTAAATAAATACAGTCTGTAGAACTTTTCGTCATACCTAGCCTTCTCGGTAGCCATCCCTTTACCGTACGACCCCTCTCAACATCAACAACAACTCGTCGCCCATCGATTTTCTTCCCGTCTGCGTGTTTGTAGGCAGCTGAAATTGAAGATTGCTCTTTAGAAATTAAAAATGTTACATAAATTGGCATCGTAATACTAGTATGTGAATGCAAATTCGATGCAGGAATGATCATGTAAATACTGAGCTATGTTTTAATCTACCTACATTAAGGTATTTTGTGATGCTCGTAACATCAAGCTCTGCATGAGACTTACGATTTTTAGATAATGGATCGCCTAAAAGAACACCTCATCTTATGTGTATCGTTCTGCTTAGCGTCTCCTCATTTGTCAGAATCAATTGAAACCTAGGCCTTCGCAATTTCTTCAACAAACTTACCTCACCTTCAACTAAGTGAATGAGCGATACGTTTGAAATTGGAGCATCAGCTAAAGTAAAACTATCTGAATGTTCGCATGTGATTTGACGAGTGAAATAGTGAACCTAAGTCTTTTTATCCAAGAGGGACCTAATCGTTAGCCATTGCCAAAACAAACTTTAGGCCAATATATGCTACGCAATGATGGGTTTGGTGGTACTTACGCATCACCTAAGATTTCTCCCAAGTGTCACTCTCCATCATCTTAAGTGAAGGTGAACTCTACAAAATTCATCGTCCGTTCCATTCTGTTTTCACTGTTCCTATCTTTCATCAGAGTATTTTCTTTAGTCACAAAGACATGTCCCAAATCAACAATTTGACTTACCAGCACCAATCTACTTACCCATTCAACATGCTTGACGGGACAGAAACTTACCCGACTTTGGAATTTAAGTTTTATAAAAAATACAAAATTATAAATATGTATTGATAAAAAGAATTTGAAAAGACTCTTGTTTACCAACTTCAGACTACATTCCCCAACATGTATAAATACATGCTTACCCTTTCTGGCATTTGGTCGGGAAAACGGTTATGTCAACCAATTTTTACTTACGTTTGGCATATGGACACGGAAAGTACATTCGGTAAGATTGGCGTGGACGGTTTGAGCAAATTTTCAAATACAATTTTGGAACAAAAGTTATAAATACCGTTCAAAATCACCGAGAAAAGATTTCCGAAAACTTCTTTTTCTCTTTGTGTAACTGAAAGAGATGAACCACTATAGCCTTGGACTCTTACCAAATTTTACCTGTGTGCTTCATTCAATATTTGGTAGAGACTCATCATTCCAAAATCATCCAGGGGTATCCCCGATTCATTCAGATGACCGTTTCAGCGAGAGATGTATATTAACAACTTCTCGTACGAATTTCAAGATGACATGATTTATGTAAATATAATTCACCTACCAATTCATTCCCTGACTTACCATCATTTCAGGTACTTATTGAATGTTTCATTTACATCATCGGTCTTACCACCTTACCCGAATTTATCAATGATGTTATCATTGTGATGTATGAGCTCAGATGTGCTTACGTATGTTATGATGAGTACATGCAGGTCCAGCGCGAACGCTTGGTACTTCGATGGTATGTTCTTAATTGTAATTAATTAATATTGCTAAGTGGAAGCTACCAGATATCTTTAAAGAATTTTGGTTCGGTATAGGAATCTGAGACGAATTTAACACTGATTTAAAAAACTGCCTTGTAGTTGCTATAAGACAAGGACATCAAACGGAAAACAAATGTTCAGCGCTCATTAGATACAGGTCTGCAACTAACAAACTTTTCTCAAATATTCATTGAACTTAATTGAATTAAAAACGAATTTAGTTGGGAAGGTTCGGATTTTATCAAATCTGTTTTCACAGTTTCAAGAGGAGAGGATTTCATTTTCTCAAGTTGAGTTGAGGTTTCTTACAACTACTACACTTAATACTTACAATGCATGTCCCTCTCGTGTTCGTATTCCACGAAGGCATACCCTCTTGGTTTTCCTGTCTTCTTGTTGTATACCATAACAATCTAAAAGTATAACAGAATCTTGATTAGCAATCAGACAAGCAATAAACTATACTACGATCTCTTTCGTAGAAACATTGATTAATAAAATTTATGAAATTATAATCGTATCACACCTTCTTGATGGGACCATACGACTCCATTTCTCGTCGCAGCTTTGTCTCCGAAGTATCAAAATTCTGAAACAAGACAAACGATCAATTATAAAATGTTTGCTTATACACACATGCACATACGACATAATGATAAAGTACTTACAATTCTGCCGATGTACAGTGTCCTATAGGGGTCGAGCGTCGACGAATTCTCATGAGGATTCCCTGAAAAACAACAACAACCAATCATTAGTGTTCTAGCTACTTTCTTTGAAGCATGTCTGAATATTTATATAAGTTTTAACTGTACACGCCAAAGTTACAGTGCATTTATCATTTATCTTATCCACTTACACATAGCAATTTCTTGCTCCAATTTATATGCAACCTGTTCAGCCTTTTCTTTTCTTTTTCTCTCCGCTCTTTCTTCCCTCGTTTCCACTTTCTGCTTAGGTGGAGTATCCGCTGGGTCCTTAAAATCACACCATCAAAATCAACATTAAATTCCAAATTCAATCATTTACACAGTAGCAGATCTGCGAATCTTAGCTTACCTCAAAGAGTTGAACGTACTGGCCAATACCAGTAAACACTCGTGGAGGCTTTTCATGACTTAATTTTGCCACAGGAGGAATATAAGGAATGGGATCACGCGCTGCGAACAGCGCTAACAAATTCGGAGGTAGAAACTGCGTCATTGTTTTCAAAGTCGGCAACAATTACTTGGATAATAATTCACTCCAAATATCAAACAACATTAAATACTGAATATCACTCTACTTTGAATATACCCTACACCCTAAACCCTAACTTTCAACTATTTGAGCAAATAGAGAAACCTAATTAAATTAATAAATTAACCCTAACTTCGCCCTGATATTACTTGATGTTCATGATGACCACCATTCGTTTAATTTTAATTAAAATCTATTCTTAATGCAGTTAAATTTTCTACTTTTCTACAAACAAAAAACAATCAACAACAAAGGGACGGTGGTTCGGTTCAGTGGAGGTTGGAGGTACAAAAATATTCACAAATAAATGAAACCATCAAAATATTCTAAGCTTCGCCCTAATTAGCCCACTTAACTTTTGCTAAGTAATGAAGCAATGAATTTACTTCGTCTCAATTTTTAACTGTAATTAAAAAGTAGCAACTATTATTTATTTACTTTTTTCAAGAGAAAGGTTGCCTCTGATCTTTGAACAGATTTTTTGATTATATACACTCTTGGCATAGGTAATGCAATTTCAAAATTTCCCGCGAGTCCCCCAGCATCTGTGAGCTCAATGGTGCATCCACTACCCAAAGAAATGTGTTGTGTTCACGTGCATTTCCCTTTGTTTACTAGAGGACGTCGCTAAACAAACGTGAAAACAAAAAAATGCACTTGTCTTGTGAATTTGTGATGCTCGCAGTTGTCAACCTGTGCTTTATGCTACAACTCATTTGCATAAAAATACGAATAATTTGTTGATATCCCGATGCAGCTTTTATGTAACTTTTTCACACGCACGCAGGCAAGCATGTGGACAATTTTATTCGCTAAAATACTTTTTTTACAATTTGCTAATTTTGACTGTAGTTTAATTTAGTTAATTTTCATATTAAAACTTGCACCACAAGAACATCCCTGCTCCGCTTGAGGATTGTTAATTATTCGAAAGGCAGATCTGATTAATTCCACTTCGAAGTCGAGAGTTGATCCTCGAACAATATCTAAACTGGTGGAGTCAATTACAACAATTGGTGTGGAGGTGGAGGACGCTGTTTCACCGCTGAGAAGGACGTCGTCGTCCTCGATCTTCTTGTCGATTTCGAACTTGTACTGGAAACCGGAGCAGCCACCCCCTTCGATACTCACGCGGAGAAAGGTACCGTCTTGAAGAATATTTTTCAGTCTTTTCTTGCATGCTTCGGAAATTAGTAATGTTTTAGAGGAAGGTGGTTGTGGTTGGAGTTGGGAGGAACTTTCCTTGTGCAGATTTGGTGAGGTGGAGTAGCGAAGGGTGGCTGAATGGCAGGAATTTTTGGAGGAGGAAGAAGAAGAGAGGCATATTATTGGCGTTGGTTTGGAGGTGTATGTGGTGGTGAAAGAGGTTGGTCGAATAAATGCACCACGTAGAGCGATGCGTCTTAGAAGTGACATATTGTATTTCAACTTTGAATTAGCAGATTTTGAAGTATTCTGGGCGCAACTATGCAGATTTTTAGGAGGATCGAATTGTTAAGAAGGCGCAACTGCGTTGGCTATTGTCGGTCGGACAGGGTCGGTTTGATTTCCATTTCTGTATGTAGGCTTTCACTGTACAAATCAGGTTCACCTTGACGGACGATAGAGTCCAGAGATGATCACCACATCAACGATGTTGAACTTAGATCGTTCTGCCCCTGCGACCTCGTTGTTCTTCCACTATTGCCCGAAAAAGTAAAGTCGAATCAATCCAACTTTTTGACACACCTTTGAGATGCTTTTCATCTGTGACGACTCGACTCGTGATTTCTGAAATTAACAAGAGAATGGTCGTCGTATGAATGTGTTGTTCATTGTTTGGCTCTTATTTATAAGCACACATCATACATTAGCGAAATAGGTTAAAATATGTGCGGGTGGCGGGTATATAACCCCCACCCTCAAAATTTTTTGCAAAGTTTCGGGGTGGAATAGTATGGCTTGAGTATATGAGTTTTACATCTACGAAATTAATGGGCGATTTGAAGGCGATTTTCGTTCAGTTGTGTCGTTGACTGTAGACAGGACAAAACATGTACATCTATTCATAAATCTTAGCTGCCAATTTGCTGGTTTTGATATTTGATAGTTCTAAGCTCAGAATAATCAGATTGCATAAATCTATTAACTACTTCCAAAGAAACATTAATTAAACAATATTGCTTTACGGGTGAGTTGGAAGCTTTGATGGAACACTGGCAATGTGCTGTGTTCTTATGCAATTTAGTGAATTTATGAAGTCTTCTGATTTAAAACCTGTCCCGCTTCTTCCAGTTTGCAAAATAGTCGGAGGGCTTCCTGCATACGTACGTTGTAACATATAAAATGGGGAAGTTCCACTTGAAGTTTCCGGATGTGCTCACAGAGGAGGAGTTTGCTTTACTGGAAAAATATAAATTGCTAAAGCAGATGGTAAATAAGTAGCAATAATTAATAATTAATTTGTGGATTTGAACATCACGGCCAACGTCAGAATTATTTTATGTGCAAACTCAATTGTTTAACTGTATTTGGGTTACTTACAATTGAAAGGATATACTATTTACTGTTGCTTGTTTAGAAACAGGCCCTCGAAGCCCCGAAAGCAACAAAGCCTGCAAATCCTACGAAAGAAAACGTTATTAGCCCCAAAGATGCAAAGGAGCGCGCTAAGATGTTGGTGAAATCTGGCGAAGTCGCACTCAACAAGGGTGGTTCGGAAAAAGCCGCTTTCAAACGCCCCATAACCCTTGAAAGAAAAGTTGCAAAGCATCCTCGTTCTGAATTTTCATGAAGGTTGATTGTGTTTGGAAATTCATGAGTACATGTAAATATGTGTATGATATCATTACTTTCATTCATTACATTGTATTTTATATTCTTGAATACATTATGTACAACATTTTTTTATCTCCACAAATGCCTTAAAACTTGAATTATTGCATCTTATCCATGAACTTATCACGAATGGCTTGTTTTCGATGCTTTGGCCAGTACAGTCATTTCTCAATTCCTAAAATGACAATGCAAATCTTCCTAGAAGTAAAGCAACCATCTTACTGCGAAGTTAATTGAGTCACTTAATTAGAGTGAAATGCAGTTAGATAGACAGCAGGATGAGTTTGTAAACAGCACTATAATTTCTCAGGCGTAAGCTAGACGTTGGCGAAAGTGAATTTAACATTGAAGGCAATGAAGAATTAAGGCACTGTCAGAAAGCATTCAGTGCAGAAGTTTCAATTGCATGTATGATTAAGAAATTATATGGAGCTTTCTCATAGTGAGTAAGAAAGTGTGAGGGTCGAGCTGATTTACAAATTGAAGAACAGGATTTACTATACCATAGACTATAGACGATGTGTAATTCGTTTCGTATGCAGTACACAATTTCACACCGAATTCTGTACTTTTTTTCGTGCACATCATCCTGTTACAATGTGCAAACCGTATCTACAAAGCTTGGCTTCCTTGTCTCAGGCTTTTTCTTCTTTTCTTGTCTACTCTAAAAGAGTAAATTGTATCTTTGTAGATTCTTCGATGACTATACAAAATGCTTCCATATACGGATGAAAGTTATGCTACATTTTCCCTTGCTAAAGAATGCATACTGGATCCAAATAAAAGTATTTGTTTCTGGGCCACCCATTTCTTCCCAACGTGCAGCTTCCAACACCAACTTTGCCACCAACAGGAGCAGCATTTTTTATGCTTCACTCTCTTCTCCATTCCATTAGAGATATTTCAACGGGTTCGGAGAGAGAGCGAGAGAGAACAGAAAGAAGCACTTCTCTTGAATAGCCTCCAAAAAACTCCATAACATCTGTCTACGCTATGTGGATTTCGCCTTGGTCTTCTTTCTCCGTTTTCCAGATAGTTCTCCAGCACCAACGCCACACAACCTCTTCTACTGCCTCCACCACCGTATTCCAAAAGAGAGCCTTTTTATGAGAATGTGAGGAGCAAAGGATCGTATCGGGGAAAATGAGGGGAAAGGGAAAAGCCTGGAACCCGAGCGCATCACAGCAGAGGCATAACGAAAATCTCTTTTGCACCATCCTACAACATATATGGATTGGATGGAATGAGCGTTGTCGGGGAAAACACACAGGCATAGACATATAGCACAACTCAAGGAGACAAAGCTTTTCCCTACTGATGATGTGATGAAAATGTACATACATAAATGCAACCGTTCATACTGGCGGCATATATATCTTTCTTTCTGCATAACCGTGGAGAAATTGCTTTCAAACAACGTGCGCTGGGTGCTCCAGTATAGATTTGAATATGCACTCAAGTGTCATGGTGTGCACATGAACTGTGGGTCATGCTCGTATCTTTGCTCCTAACGAATAATATTATTTCCATAATGCATTGTTTTCCTTTGGAACGTCTGGCAACGGCGTTGTAAAGCACCTTTCTCATCTTATTCCAATAATTTCAGACGAAAATAACATTGCTCAAGCATTAGGTGTTTAAAAACTTATCTTTCATTTTGGTCTCAGAAATATAAATATGCATTGCGCTTAGGACGGAAAATTCAGAAAATCCTTGTGGCAAAATTTTGTTGCATTTATGGTTCAACATAGAGTGAGAAATGGAAGGAGTAGAAAAAGTATAGGAAGGAGCACTCCTCTCTAAAGCCTTTTCCACCAAAGGAGCTGGAGGAGACTAAGGAGCTTTGGCCGATGTGTCCATGCGCGATAGGAAACAAGAGCGTCAAATGCGACGGCATCAACCATGGGTAGCGCTTCTAGTTGAATGCTATATAAGTTCTATAAAGCACTCCAAAATTCTTGGAAATTTTTTGGAGTGAATATTTCAAAATTATATAGTCTTAAAGCTTTTATAATCATTCGAAGAAATTCCACAATTAATCGAAATGGGATTTGTAATATGGGCATGTAATGATATATGAAAATTAATTTTAAATTATTCGAATGTAAAAGATCGCGATTTGGTTTAGATATCCTTTACGATAGCTGTTCTTGAAAAATATGTATTCCAGTTGTTCTCACTAGCTGATCTGAGGATAGAAGCAGTCAGTGAACTTTTTCATGCATAGCTATGTTTTCTTTTGTTGTGAGCAAAAGCGTTTACATCCATTCTCTGTTGACAAAATTAGGGACTAGCATCTCTCGAATTTCATACTAAACAATAAACATGCAAATCATTTGTTTTGTAAACTGCCCACAGTTAAGTGAACTCGTTATCAGAAGTGGTTATAGATTAAAATTTGAATGTCTGTTTTTACTTGAAATGTCAATAATATACCACAAAACCGATGATAATATTTCTACACAACTTTCGATTTTGAATACGTTTCCACTGAAAGGAACGCCACAAATACCTGCATAGCCTGCCTCTTTCTCGGCGTTCTAACAATGACTCTTCGTATCCAAATGTTGTAGCCAGGTGTCCTCTAGTAAATACAGGGAAATATGTACGAACGTACATATATAAGCACGGATTCTTGATCTGATCGGTATATAACTTAAGAATCTTAAACGACATAGTATAAACAACGAAT
The DNA here is from genome assembly GCA_034687055.1 of Heteromurus nitidus. Classification (NCBI taxonomy): domain Eukaryota; kingdom Metazoa; phylum Arthropoda; class Collembola; order Entomobryomorpha; family Entomobryidae; genus Heteromurus; species Heteromurus nitidus. Next base: position 6,900 of record JAQFZW010002407.1, on the reverse strand, counting down.
AACTAAAGTAAATTAATGCTCGCTTTGCTACTTCATTTCATAAAATAAACTACGTATGTATATGTGTGTATATATATACCTATAGTCTGCGAGCCAAACTATTCGGTACAAGGCCATGCGTGATGATACTGATTCACCCTCGCAAACTTATATATTACATTCCATATATACATACATTTTGCAAGTGAGAAATAGCACTTTTTTCGCATTCATTTACATTATTCAATCGGAATTGCATACGCATTCCTGCACTTCAATCCAAATGCCAAGTTGAATTGAAACCGATATGAACTCCGCATGAATGTATGCATCTGTAAATGATGTTTGATTTGCCAAAAATATATCGTGTGTCGGTTTTCCTCTTTTAAATGCCCACGGCAGAGCCACGTGTGCCATGTGACTGTCGTGAAAAAAACATGTGAAACAAAGTTGTGCAGAGACACAAGTACACAAGAAGTCTTTCTGGAGATTTAAATGGCAAAATGATATTTCACGTATGAAACCTAAGCGGAAAAGCAGTGGTGCCTTTGTTGATGACAAACATTGATTCCATTCTCAGTTCGAGAATACTTATATGCATCTCTCCAGTTTATCATCTTGACTCAAGTTATGACGAGGGGAGCAAATGTAGGAAGGTGTATTTTTTGATTTGTGACTTGATTATTGTTTCACCATCATGTCATGTCATGGTAAGGCTTTGATTTTGCATGAAAATGTAAAAGCCAAGTGGAAAGCGCTGGTGCTGCTACGCTGCCGACAAACTGCGAACAACGCTGAATCAGTGAGTTGGTAAAGAAGTAATTTAGAATTCTTGAAGAACGTCGAAATCAAGTAACACATATACGCTGATACAAACTATAAGGTTCATTTCAATTCTTTTCTTTCCACAATATGCGATGTGCAACTGTACGTATACTCTGTGCTTGAGAAAAAAAAATACGATTCGTGATAATATCATTCTCCTCTTCTTCGTCTTGGAAAACGTTAGAGCAAGCTCAAGCCAGACAACAGCATCAGGAGCGAAAGAAAAAAATATCGAATAAAATGTGAATATCGCGAGTTTGCTGTAAGCTTTCGTGTGATGCTGTCTGTATGTGAACGAAGAGCAAGTCAGCGGAGCACACAGCGAGCAACACAATAACCAAAAAAGCCTTTACCATTTTCCATTAGGTTATTACATGGGATTGTGTGTGTGCGACGTAGCTCAAGAGAGAACTCTGCAAAGGCAAAAGGAAGAGTAAAGCTAAAAGTTTACTCTGTTCTCAGCATTCACTTTACTTTGCTCTCTGTAGACGTGCACACACTTGCTAGTCTTATGGAACGAGCACACAAGAAAATATTGAACATTTTGTACTGTACTTACGTAGGTGGATTGGATGGATGGAGGATGTTGGCTTTTTATATACACAGCGACGACGATGACGTCTCTCTCTCTCTCTCTTCTCTTTTGGGCTTTATGTTCTCTGAAGGCTACAGAGAGCTTGTGTCGACCAGAGTCGCGTATAGGTAAATGTGTGGTGTGCTGTCGTAAGTTGCTTTTATGTGTGTTTGTGCATGGGATGGAGAAGTATAATGGGAAAAGAGAACTTTTTTCAAAAGAGCTCTCTCGCACACAACAGCAGCAGAAGCAGAGCACTCTATACAACTGACTAACTATGAGAGAAGTTTCAAGCTGGTTCCTTTTGCTTTTAGCTCTGTGATATTCACAATCAGACGAAATGTGAAGCAAACATGTAGACTACGAACGAAGCGCACATAGAGCTGCTGACTCTCCGAGAGTATACATAAATATTGTGTTGGTTGGATACTTTTTTTATCACGAGACCATTTTATATAACGTTTTGTATATACATTAAGCTGTGGGATATATAAGAATATGACTTTATAGAACTCTGTTGCTTCCATTATATTCGATGAGTGTGCTGCGGCTGTGTGGCTGCCTACGTGCAAAACATCTAATCGTAGTTAGAAAAAGGTCTCAAGTATAACGGCAGCAGCGCAACAGAAACAGCGCACAAAAATATTATCTCTTTTCGTAAAGTCAGAGCCAACGGCAAGCGAACAAACTAAAACGCAACGGCATCAAGAAAATGTATAAAGGAAAATATGTAGTTAAAGCGTCTTGTAGCTTGCATCCATGGCCCTTATTCTCAATATCGTTTCGTGTAGTAGGGTGACAACATCTCTACGTTTCGGCTTGGTTTTCTTACCTCGTTGTGAACAAATTTCGTTCCTTTTTAGATGTTTGTTTGCAAGCTTGCGGTGGATATGAAACATGAAATCGAAGGCGAAAATGACGAACGCTGCACAACATAGTGAAGACGTATGACATCGCGTATGACACTGCGATATGACGATTTTGGAACATCTCAGAGCGCCACTGATTGTTCATGGGAAAACAAAGTAAATTGATTCCGTATGTAATGCTACAGCAAAAATAATACATGTATGCATCTATGAAATGTGTAGAAACTCCAGCGCATCGACTTGAAAAGATGACTGAAGCGCGTAGGTCATTAGCAATAGTCCTTCGGAAGGACGATAAGTTAGCGTTTCATTCCATCAAATTTTAATGTTTATAACTTCAATACGAGGGAACTGTTTTTCAGTCTATGATTTGAAACTTTAAAACATTACGTGCATTGCATTGTGCATTTAAACCAAATTATTATGTGGGAGCTAGTTGTGAAGAATGCCTGCATTTTTCCTAGTCTAAAAAACGTATATTTGTACAAAGACTTTTGCCAGAAATGTCAATCAGTGTAAGAGTGTAAGCTTACTTCACAACAACTGAAAACACAAGTTCGTACACAAAATATTCATTTTTTGCGAGATTGCAAAGGTATATGCTGACCAAAACATAAAACTGCATCTTGCCAGATCGAAACTCCACATGAATAGTACAATCTTAGAGACCTGACGGCAGTTTAGTGGACGATTTATAGTAAATGAACTGCTCTAGACTATATGAATACGCTAGCCCTCAAATAGACGGAGCAATAGATTGATAAAATTATTTAGCTTATAAAATAATTATAGATCAGAACTTGCTGAAGAATGAGAGCATAAGATGTGTAAAATAAAATATATGTGTCTGTTGTAGAAAGCAAAGCATGAAGGAGACGACGTTTCGATTGCTTATGTGGCTTTAATTAAGCTTGTAATTAGCTTTTGAAAATGGAAGGGTTTATGATTTGAAATAGGACGAATGTTAACTTGCCAATTTAAAGCTCGTTCAAGGGTTCCAGGCTTCTGCATCGAGCTCATCAAGAGGAATGGTGTTTTAAATTTCAAACTAGATTTGTCGTAGAATAATAATAAGACTAAATAAGTATGTATTTAATATATTTTTATTGTCTATTTGTTGAAAAGTTAAAAATTAAGTCGTCAAAAATTGGTTTAGTATAATTGAACAGATTACTCTTGCTAAAATCATTTAATTAATATATTTGAGCACGTACATTGATTCAACGATTCGAGTTGTGTGATCGCGGCAAAAATCATGTTAGTGAAGGTAGTGCTGGCTTCAAATTTAGAGAAGCGGAATAGAGTCGGCGAGGTTTTAGAAATGTAATATCTATCTAGATAATTGAGGTTGTGTTGGTATTTTAAAAGTTATAAGTAGGTTGTTAATGAATAGGATTTAAGGCCATGTAGCCGTACACACAACGACAACCAACGCGGCGAACAACATTTGAGGGTCGTAATCGGTCTGCCCAGCTATGATTAGTCCACCAACGGCCAACTTACTTTGGGGCTTGCTTTTTTGCCTACAAAATTTTGGTGGCTCGCGTATCACTAAATTTGGAAGGTTTTGGGCTAACAGTTTAGACTGTGGAGTGGAGTATATCGGATCCCGTGAAATTATGCATAAATTCTGTGGGAATCTTTTATATGAGTTCAAACAACAATGCTTACCAAGCTTGGCATTGGGCTAAATCAAGAATTGAAAACGCATATTAGTGCTACCATTGTAAATAATAGCAGTAAAGAGGCAAAAAATTGTAAATAGTGGTTCATATTGCCGGAAAATATACTGATATCGGACAAAATATTTTTCCAACTCTTCCAAGAAGAACTTACATTAATACTTTGGCATTGGGTAGTTTACTGCGTACATGTACCTCACCTAAAAAGGTTTGCAATAATAATTGCGACAATAATGGCAGCAAATACACAAACGCTGTGTAGCATTTTGTGCTGTTGTGTACTCATTCAGTTCATCAAAGCTGAGTTTGCTAGCGTACTTTACAGTTGAAATGTTAACGCTACGTGAGACCACAGCGATGACGCTGCAAGTATCTCCTACGCTCAACAAAGAAAACTAAGACATGTATGCGAGTCCTACTTGAATCGGGACAATTTAAGCTACAAGTAGTTTTTGTCAGTTTAATTAATGCACGCATTTCATAAATTTTTCTAATGATCATTGCAAAGCTGGTCTATTCATAACGTTCATGGGTTATCCTCAAGCTTAACATTTTCCTGGAAAGCATGGATGTTCCTGCCCGAAATGTTCCAATGTTGGAATCGTTCTGAAATGAGGCGCAGTGTTTTCCTGTTTTATCTTTTGGAGAACAAAAATGAAAGAATTTTCATCCTCCGACTCCCGTACCAGAACAACACGGCCAAGTCCGGAGCATTTCGACGAGAAGCGTACCTCTTTTTACTTATACCTAGAATATGCATGGAATGCCGCACACATGGCACGCTTAAGTTTGTAGGAAGTTTTTTTTTTGGCAAACGGCAACAGCGACTCCAGACACAGCTACGGAGGACACTGGAACCTAAAGCAGACGCCACAACTCCACCACCACCAAACCCATATCCAACACCATCGCCAAAACCTTCTCCCTTCCTCCATCCACTCTCTCTTCTATGTACTATTTTTTCCATGAAAATGTATAGAAAAAATATCGATTCATTTTTACTCCTTTTTTCATCTACAACGCAAAAATACTATATGAAGTTCTAACCTATTCTCAATACATTTTAGGCGACGTTTCTCGAACAGAACAGTTATAGTATGTACATGTTGATTATTTGGTCGAAGAGAGAAAAAATTCATGAAAAATCAACATGAAATCAGGAAAGGAGCCACGCCACAGTTTTCGTTCGCTGTTCAATCCATTTTACTTCCTTCGATCGTGTGATTACTAGAATATGATGCTTTTCAACACAAAAAAAGCTTGAACAAAGCGAAACAGCGTCGTCAAACAACTCTGTCGGTATTCCTGCATGCAATAGTCTAATGCAACACAAGCTCTCTAGAAACGAGAGAGAGATGATTTTTGCACTGAACAATCATATTGTTACTTGTGAGCTGGTACCACAAACTTGCAAAGCTACGAACCAAAACGCGGTAATCATAACCGTCGTCTTGATCATAATTTTCATCTCATCTCATCAGAATTTTCTGACAGCTCCTTCCTTTCCTTGAAATGATTTTCGTCTTTAAAAAGGGCGAGCAACTGGTATTGTTAAGTGGAAAGGTGTGGTATTGTGCAGGGATCAGAGTTGTGAGAATATCAGTAAGAGAAAATGATATCGACACAATGTTGGGGGAAATCTCCCGATTCTTGCAGGTTATGATAAAGTGATGCCACGCAATGCGAAAATTTCCAGCAGAAGGCTTGAAATGGGAACCATTTCCAGAATTTATTCTCCACCTTTAGAGACCCCAAAGTGAAGAGATTGTTTTTTAACTTGATGCCGTATCATACGTTATGGAGAGGTTACAAGCACATTTTAATTTTTGCTCATTTTCCTACAAGCCGTCAACGCGGAGTGAGGTGAACTCTGAGGAATCCGCTTCAGTTTTCTTCCGTGCTGTAAAGCTGTTTTCATGAAATGAACCAACAATTCACGACTGCACGGCATTATTACTTTAGCCTTCTCTCGAGTCGACTGTTTCACCGACATGACATTAAAATGGTACATATATAGAAGTAAAAACGAGTTAGCAAAGGCAAAAGGAGAGTTCGTTGTCGTGTCGCTCCGTTCCTCGATGTGTGGAAGTATACCAGAGCACTAGCAAAGTTGAGAGAAGGAAAAAGAAAATTTTCTTCATAAAAGCAACCAACACTCGTAGCCATCGTAGAGTAATAGCAATATTACATGAAGAGAGTGCGAGCCTTAAGGAATGAAAATTGTTCAGCATACACATCTTTTTGCCTGGCATAAGGATAGCATGTGAAAACTGCTCAAGTCGACAGCTCAAGTTTATGTGTTATGCGACGAGAAGGAGTAGTATGCCTTGCCTGTCTTGCCATTGCCACACAGGAGGATGACGACGAAAGCAGGCAAGCCAGTTGGAATTTTATCGAACAACTTTTGTATTATGCCCTGGCTCACAAACAATACTCTAGCTTGAAAATTCTCCTTTTTGAGTTGGTCTTGCTCGGTCGGTCGGTCGTTTCGTTCCCTATCGTAGCACAAGAGTGATATGCACACGAAACTTCGTTCTTAGCTCACTCTACTACGTAAGCAAGCAAAACCAATTCCGTTCGATTCGACGTAAATGGTACATAGAAAGAAGCTCTCTCATCGCGTTTCGTACACATGCAATGCTTTTCTGTACAACTTTTTCGATGGAATATATGCGCTTCAAGCTGCAAGGGGAAACTAGGAAAAACCTTGTGTGTTCTGAATGTGAAGCTTAGAAGCAGAGGCAGAGCTCTTCTCTTTTATTCCTCTTCTCTTCATCTCATTTCGTTTTGGGTATTTCAAAGGAAAATCCATGTTCCCCTTTTTATTACTGTGCTGTGCTATGCTTGCTTCAGCTCTCCTGTCTACTGCTGTTATGTTACGTTGGGTGACACATGAGCAGAAAAGAGAGAAGCAGAGAGAGAGAGAGAGGTTTGAGTTGAGCCGAGCTGATTGTGAATTGAAGTTGGGTTG
>JAQFZW010002406.1:0-17611 GCA_034687055.1 Heteromurus nitidus | reverse complement strand
CATGAATTTTATGCTGTTTCCGAATATGTGCATTTAGAGGGTTTTAACAATTGAGAACATTAGGTATACATAATTGCTTGATCGACAAATGACAATAGTTAAATGATATCTTATAGAACTTGAAGCAAAACAACTATAATTATAAATTTTACTTTAACTAACGCGAGCTCAACAGCGATAAATGTGAGATAACAAAAAATCGAGCTTCATATAAGTTAATTAATTCGAACATTTTTAAAACTAAAGTTGTTCCATGATTCATTTCATTCCTTCTTTTGATTAGATTGCATTTTTGCCCCGAACCTCTCTCCTCGTTCCTTTTGTCGCTTTCTGATCTCCTGAAGGAGAAGTTTGCAGTCTGCAAGGTTGTCCATTCCATCCTTGGCTTTATTGGCATTGTTAAATTGACGAGGTCCTGGAACTCCTGGGGCTGCGGGAAATGCAGAAGTCTTCTTAACTCCACGTCCGCCTAACGGCCCACCTTTAGGATTCACCTTCAAGACATCGTCATTCTTGTCGTCTTCCTTGACATTGTCGGGAGCTTTCTTTCTGAAACTCATTATGCCAATTTTCAGGTACTCGAATAACTTTCTCTGAAAAGGACGAGTAGATAGAAAGAAAGAGTGATGTGGGGATTTCCCATGAAGGAAGAAATAGAAGTGCTATAGTTTAGCTTGTGAAATTACAATGAAAAGAAATAGGAGGATTTTCACCGCTAGCATTCCCAGAAATTGTAGCAGAACGCGACCGAATTCAGACATGCTCGGGCCATTTGGACCCCATTTTTTCATACCCCCCATTGTATGATTTGGCCGATTTGGGTGAACTCAAAATCACAGATATTTGTCAAATAGTCACTAAAAAGAGTTGTGTGGCTATTCCAACTATTCACAAGGATCTGATATGATCTTATATGATCTTGCTGGCCTGGATAGTTCCTGGATATTATTGCTGGAGAATTATGATGATGGAAGGGGTGGCCAGTGGCCTTGACAAAGCCAAACGGTTTGTCGATGTGATGTTTCGATGAAGATGAAACCATAGAAGTAAAAATACATATGCAAATTGCCATTGTGTGTTCACTTCACACAAGAGGCAGCCGGCAACGGCTCGTCGATTACAGGGCCAGAGTCGCCACAAAGATTTGGAACCGAAGAAGATAATAAAAAAATATAATCCAAGGATTCCACATTCTCCATCTATATCGCATTCCTTCTTTCAAAACAACTACTTAAATATTACAAAAAACCTGACTGGTGTAGGCGTGTAGGGAATACCTAGTCATGTCATTGCATGTCGCATTACGTCTCCTCGTGTAACTTGTATTATAGTACTAAAACGGCTAACATCGAAGAATAATTATAATTATAATAATTTTATTGCGATATTTAACATGTTGACGTATACCCGCATAGTATTTAATTGCGTGTCTGCACACCTACTGCTATCTGCTTTATTTTCATACATCATTTAAATCTTTAGATATAGCATTTCAATATATGTTGTATTAATTCAATACATCACAGATTTATTTTCAAAGAAATTTTCAGTGCCGTGCTTACAGTATTAAATAGTGATCAATAATCTGAATGTGTAAAAAGTTTGCCAGAGAAAACTAGTTGGGCAAAGTATTCTTCTACTTACGACTTCTTTTCTGTTTGCCCTTACTTTTAAATATGGTTTTAGTTCTACCCTTGTAGCCTTTCATCCATCTATCCCTTTCAGTTTCCCACCGTAGTTGTTTTGGATCTGAAAATATTGCAATAGGAAATGAATTTAATCGATTACATAGACAACAATGATATGTGAAAAATGAATGGCAATAAGTTCTTAAAAATTCTAAAGGATTGGTAATTATCAGTTACCCGCATTGTCTCTATTAATTAATGTGTTAGGGCCAGCTAGGATGTCCTCCACGTTGGACTCCAACATTTCTGCAAATTGGTCTGCAGAAGCAAACATATCTGTTCCCCCACTCTTCTTTTTCAATTTCTGTTGAATGGAAATAAAGCATGCATGTTTTCATTAGATCAGTACATGTAATTGGACAACTACACAACACTAACTAAGTACAAACTTTTTTACAACTTCTAAGACATACCTTAGCAGGGATGTCAAATGAGTCCTCCTCAAAAACTTCCAGTCCGTCTTCCTCCTGAAAATCTGAATCGTCATCATTGAAATCAAGCATGTCATCGTCTTCATCCAAATCAACCATTTCATCGGCATCGTCGTCAGGATTGAAGGCGTTGTCGTCATCGTCTTCCTCGAGGTCGTCGTTTTCATCCTCATCCTCACTGTCGTCTGTTTTCTTTCGCTTTTTGCCAGTGGCACTACTGTGAATATCTGCAGCAAAGTCAGGTGCGAGACTTTCATCTTCATCCGATGAATTATCTTTGCCAGACTTGAAGTAATTGGCCATTAATTCATCAAATTCGTCATCTCCAACACTTTCGGTATCAGAGACATCGTCAGAAGGTAGTTCGTTTGATGGCTGCTTTTCTTTGAAATATCTAAGGGTTTGATTTTGAAAACAATTCAATGTTAACGTCTGCATCGATAACGCATATATAAGCTTCGACGGGAAAATGGCTACTTCCAACATGTTAATATTTACCTGTAAAAGAACTTTTCGTCCACAGGTATGTTTTCTTCTGCGTTTCTTAAGTAGGCGTCCGAATTTACAGGCATATTTCTTAGCCCCTTTGGTTGATAACGTCGAGAAATACCAGGTGCCTTGAAAGCAAAATTAAAACGAAGTATATGACAATGTAGCAATAATTAATGTATTTTTGATTTTTCATAAAACTAAAAAATTACCGTTTTAGTTTTCTTTGGATTCTTGTACACAAATCTTTCCAGAAACCTACCCACCGTGAAGTCCTTGAGGGGATTGCCCTCATATGAAACATGCTGGCTTTTCAAGAGAGTGTTTGCAAAAAGCGCAACGCTTGGATGATAGTGGTCGCTTAATGCAACTATTTCATGAAACAATGAGAATTCTGCTCCACAATAGCTGGGATTTCTTGCATACGGGTCAAACTCCGTGAGATTTTGTTTGTATTCACACTTAATGCTCGTAGGTTTTTCGTCAACTGTGGTACCAGTGGTAAGGTCAACAACGGAAATATTTTCTTGGTGGTCTCGCTTTTCTCCAGATTCTTCACTCACATTTTGCAATGCTTTTACCTTTGAATTCGACTCACGTTTCTGCTTCTTCTCATTGGGGACGGTTTGACTATCTTCGTTCATTTTCACATTTGAAATTTTCATTAAATCCATAATTTTTTCGGCGTCGTCTTCAGAGTCTTCATTTTGTTCACTCTCCTCACTGACATTATCATCAACATCACAGTCCTCGCTGACGTTTTTTCCTACCCGAATTATACCAGAGTGCGTCTTTGAAACTTCCGATATTAAATACATTATTGCACATGCAAGGTGAGGCTGTACCGATAGACATATCTGTTGGTAAAAATTACAAACCAGAGAAATCAATAAACATGTTTCATAGAGAATGATTAGATCGTACTGTACTGTCCGAGAATTCCCTGATCAGCGCTATAAAATATTAACCTGTAGAAGTCGCTTTGAAAATCCCATCAACCTGTTCAAGTTATTGTCGCACTTCATTGATTTAAAAATTAGGTTCAAAAATTGTAAATTGTGAGAAGTAGCTGCAACTTCTGGGTGCAAAAGTTCCTTATAGAGAGTCCTGTAGTATCTACAAGCACAATGTAATAAAATAAGATTTCACATTCAAACTCGAATAATGAAACTTGAATCAAATTGTAAAGCTGCAAGAAACATACCTGTCGGCTTCATTTGGCAAACTGTTAACGTCAATCATTTGAAACAAGATTGACAGTGCTTGTACGCTAATATTAAATGAAGAGAGATGTACTATTTTGTACAAAGTGTCAATATGATCGTTGAATTTATAACCGTACTCCTTGGCTAGAGGGTATGCTTTGTTAACTCCTGTGAGGAGTCCGCTCATCATTTTACTGTCAATATCCCCCTATCACAATTTAATACTCAGTTAATATCTGAACGATCTATCGATCGAGCACAAGTAGTAAACTTTAATAATAAATTAAATGCTTACCGTTTTTATACACCCTTTAAAAAAGGCCAAGTAGACACTGATTAATTTACAACCTACTTCAGGATGTTCATCGTGCAAATTAATAGTGTTCAAGAAACAAACTCCATAATATTGGGCCCGTCTTGCAATATTGTTTCTAAATAGTAGCCGTTCCACTTCGTCAACAACCACAATCTTCATTCGTGGATGATTGTCAAGTAGGGTGTTTAAATAAAAAAGAGCTCGGGATCCTACTTTTTTAATCGGATCACCAAGTTTATTCACAAGCATCTGCAGCAATTCCTAAAATGCATAAATAAAGTGTATGTGAAACATAAGTAAGTACGAGAAATTGACTTGTTGATAACAAATTTCAGATGACATTGATCGCAACTTACAGCTTCTTGTTCAGGGTGAGAGGTGAGCAATTTATAAATGATAAAAATTGACTTTGTTCTAATCTTTTCCACTGTGTCAACTGACATCCTTTTCAATGCATCCAGAAAACTTTTGTAAAACAGTTTCAGACGATCTTCAAATAGCCATGTAATTAATTGTGTTTTGCTGGCTTCTCTTAACTTTGATCCTCTTTTGTCAAAAGACTGAAGTTTCATATTTTGGGGAAGGAAATCTTCCAAGAACAAGTCTTTCAGTGTATCTGAGCAATTAAATAGTACAATCAAGAAATATTAAATTAGTATTAGTTAGATGAATATTAAGTATTTATGCTAGTAGAATTTAATCCCTATTATCTAGACCAATTATTATTGTATGATTGACACATTAAGCACTCAATAAAGTCAAATCAAATATCTAGGTTAGGTACATTCATTTGTTAAATATATCACAAGTTAAGAGAATACATTACCTGCAGCCATTATACACTGCTGCTTGGATTGAACTTTCACCATTGAAATTAGATTTTGCAAGTGTTGTAGAGTATGAACTGGAGAATCCTGAATTCTGACAACATAAGCAGCCATTCTGTCCGGAAGCGTACCGATTTTCATCATTTTCTCCATCCACTGAAAATCAGATTTTTGTTCTCCGTGAAAACAAGCTATTTGGATTAAGAAAAAACATTATTGTCATTTCATATTGATTATTGATTTTATATTGATATGCCAGAACTATACAATTGTACGATATACCACGATGTATGAGAGACATAATCATATTCTAGTTGTCTAATGTCTAACCTTGTCTATAGGCGAGACAATCCTGGTCAAATAACTTCTCCGCGGAGTACCTGATTGAGCTAATTTCATCCTTAGAAAGTTTGATCCCTTGCTTCATGTCCTGATGTACCCCACTTACCCCACCATCAGAGGAAGTGGATTGCGAGTCATTTGGCTGTTCCTACACATAAATTTTAAATTTAATTAATTAAGTTCAGACTTTTAAGGTTTATACTATTAAATTAATGGCCAAATTCCATAATACTCCTAATTGTGACTTACATCATACCACTTTCCTCCAGGTTTAACCAACATCTTCAAATTCCCCTTTGCATTCTGCTTATTCTTTCTAATATTTTGGATACGCTCATCAGTCTCCTTCGTTTTTGTGAACTCAGTGGCGATTTCTGCCTCATCTTTAAAATTCTTTTCACCTTTCCTCGGTCTAAATTTAGCTTTCGTCTTTGGTGACACTCCATGTACCCCATGCTGCTGCTGTGGGTCGTCTTTATGCTTCAATTTAAATGGTCCTCCCTTCCCCAGACGTTTAGGCTTCGGAGGAGGTGCACTTCCAGAATGGAAGTTATTTCCACCTCCACGTTTCTCATTTCTTCCTTTCTTTCTATTTGACTTGATATCCTGCTTCTGGAATTTACCTTCCGACGAGGAGGACGACCCCAATGGACTGTTAAAATATCTAACAGACTTTGGCCCATCTCCACCTCCACCCCAGTTTTCTCCTTCGGACTTTTAACATTTTTAGCTCTTCTGTCGCCACCCTTCGACTTTGATCCGTGACGGGGGGGACCAGCGGATTTTTTTATTTTACCCATCGTAAAATACGATAATAACAATAACAATTAATTAATTGAAGTTCGGCCGGTTACGAAAACAATCACTTTAAAAGTCCAAAGTTTGTAAACAATAACAAACAAACAATAAACAAGTCTCAACTAAATACTAAATGCACGCACGTAAAACTTCGTTTCACTAACAAAAACGAATAGTTTTTACTAGACTACTAACACATGCGTGTCCTTTTAACTACTCTGATCACTAATTAACTGATTAATAACTAATGCCTACGTATTTAACGTACTGTCAAAAAATAATTACTGAAAATTGAAGATGAAAACACAACGTGTTCTGTGCATCAACATGTTCCAATTGAACACACGTGAAGCTCGACGAGTTCCCGGTGAGACTCTTGTGCGCATATTGCCCCGATCATGTATAATCACCTAAGCTGGTTCCCTTGTGCTGCATGCCCTATGCTACTAAACTCTAGCTAGCATTTGCTTTTGCTCATATCAATTCCGGGGATCGGGCCCTGACATTGATAAGATACTATTGATAACCATGCTCTGCAAATGGGTCAGATTCAGATTTGAGGTAATTAGCAAAATGATTGAAAATAAGGACCTTCGTGTAGACACAAGACACTATCCCATGCTAATGAACGTAGTTTAGTGGGGTATTGTAAGAATATCATTTTAATTTTTGTTTGATGCAAATAAAGTAATAAGATTTTGGAGTGAATTGGAAAGTGGAGGGGGAGGGGATCAGGTTACTCCATTGGGGATTGCATGTTTAATATATCGTCAATCGACACTATTTTTCATGTACAATTCTTCGATTTCTGATAGACAAGTATTTGTGTGGAGATGGCGGAGGTTTGAGAGTTTGAGTGCACATGCATGTTTAGACACATGTTGGCAAGAACATCTTGACATACTCCATAATAATCTTTTTATGCTTTGGAGGCGTTGGAACAATTGGTTAGCTTTCTTGAGATCACCCACATCAGATGTATAGATGATAGACACCGATTAAGGATAGCTTTCCGGTATGCGTATACAATATCTGTATACGGAGAATATCGGCGAAGATGATATCATTAGAATGTCATTGGATATATGAAAAGTGAAGATGTTTTCTTCAGAATTTGTGACGCATGAAAAATGTGTTCGTACTCGCTAAGAAATCCTAAAGGATTTAACAGACTAGGAGTGACAATGAGCGAGATGAAAGTTAGCGATGATTGATATATCAGTGGCACATTGATCATCAATCATGAATTCATCATGCTGACTTGAGCTATATGCTGGATAATGGTTTTTGACCTTGTAACTATTAATGTGAAAATGGGCAAGTATGCTTTCTGACTAAGCAGATTATATGGCTTCTCAGCTCTGCCAGCTATTGGAGAAATACAAAATACAAAGTTCTTAGGTGGGTAACTAACAGTCATTAACATAACATATGCTTTCATGTGCTGATTAAATAATTTGAGTAATTAAAAATGCCATTATGCGAAGGCCGTCAGAACTGCAGTGTTGATGAGACCTACAATACAACCGTAGCGTCAGGGCAGGAGTATCAAACAGGGTTATTTCTGGAAAGAAACTGGAACGGTTCCAGTTCATTGCATGGAAACGTCTTTTAGCTTCGGACAATAGTACAAATCTGTCCACATATGCACTTGTGTGCGTATGTGGGACCTTTCACCATACCACTTGATACTAACTTGTTAGATTTTAAGACGCACTTGATATTTTACGCCATTCGTGGGAGTTTATACGTAAGCGCAGCAGACAGACCAACATCCCGAATGGGCGGATATTTGCCCACGGGTTCTTACTACGTGGCGACTACCACTAATATCAAGACATTTATAACGACAATAACGATCATTTTCATTCTTTAGCTAGGTCTCGAAAGATATACGCATATGGTCTCTGGAAGATCTCGAGTGTGCTTTAACAATCGAATATTTTCTTGTTTCCCCTTGGCTGTTACTGAAACTGATACTAATCGTAAGTTCACTCGACATTGCCATCTCAGACTATAGAATTACTTGAACTTAAAGTCTAAAGTCCAAAGTCTAACCATCGTCGTTTTTATATTTTCGCTTGATTTTTATATGGTGTTAAATGTCTACTTTATTGTTCTTTTACGTTATTTAAGCGACCAAAGAAAGGTTAGGTTGTTTAAGGTACGTGTTGAGTAAGTTTCAGCTTTCCCTTTCTCTGTGTCTATTTTTATCGAACGCCTACCTTGATGATTTCTATTGCGCCACGATTGAATAGATGAGATTCGCTCAATATAATGAAGGAAACGGAAATTATTAATTTCGATATCCATTATCCACCTTTCCATGAGGAAACCGAGAATTCCATCAACCAGAAGCGGATATTGTGCACTCAGTTCTAAAATCTAATAATAAAAATGAGCAATCAAAAGTCGGGCAAAGAGAAAGCACACATTATGTGAGCCTGTTTGACGCATGATCTGAATGGCATGTCTATGAATCATTTCTCATCGTCTCCATTCCATCGAGTTTAGAAATAAGCGAAGTAATCTGCGTTGTGTTGTGAAAATGAACTTTCCAAGAAACTCCAACGGCCAAACATCCATCTTTGCTCATTAGATTAGGACACTGACTCTCATGATCGGATATATAAGTTTCTTGTCATCTCATCAGACTCATCATGAGCTCACTGTTTGTTAGGCAGGTCCATTCGTATTTGCAAACCGATCCAACATGGCATTCCATTTGGAATAGTACGAGCACATATCACATATCTCTGACAATTACACAATGGCTCCCATCCGACCCATCTACCTTCTCAGAAATATATGTATATACAGCATACACCATATCATAGAATTGAGTCTGAACGAAATCTGATAATCTAAATACTTATAACTTTGATGACACTACTACTATTTCATATCATGAGATCTTCCATGTAAACGTAAACTACACAGATAGAATGACGAGGGAGCCCTTAGATCTCCGTTGAAGTTTTACTTTTTCCAAATGGGTATTGAATTTCGGAATCAGTACGGTCGTCCAGTGCAGTGGGATGCTTTCATGACGTTTTTCTGACAATAATGAGATAATGACAATGCCACAATGAAAACTGTCGAGATCAAATTTTGCTTGTGTAATTTACCTGGAAATCATCTTATAATAATGTCACAAAGCATAAAAATAAGGGATATTAAACATAATAAGTATGGCACGTGGTGCTGCCGTACCGTCGGTACTCCCTTCGAAATTGCGCACTCATGAAATCATTGTTGGCTTTCATATAATCATCGCTGCGTTAGAATGACAGAACTTCCTTTTGTTGAAATGCTTTTCCGTGTTCCAGTTCTGTAAAAAATGGAACAAAATGGCACTACAGTTGCTAAATTACTTTCACTTGAACTATAACACGGGTGCTTATAAAGTACTCGCTGAGCCACCGTGTCTTAACAACTCACGATCAGTCAGTGGCACAGTCTGCTTCTAACTATTGCATGAAAAAGAGTAACAGTTTCGAATAAATTTACATACAAACCCAATTCTGATTTTAATCAATATTATAATCACAATATTCTCTTTTATATGTACCAAGGGATGTAATGTGCATGTAATGCTTATTCAACGTCTGAAGTACCAAGTAAATGCATATTATGAAGTTGGCGTACTCTGCTTATCTACCTACACGAGTGGTTTCTTCATTTTCTCGGAAACTTCATGAAGATAATGGAATGGTGAACGATAAATTTACAATATTTCAATTTCCTCAAACCATAACCACCCAGCGGACCCAGCCCCATATGAAATCACTTGTGTGGTTGCCATTTCAAATAACTATTAACTCATTGAAATAGTTTAATGGACTTGGTATTCATAACGCAAGCGAACTTGTTTAATGTATACATTTTAAATGGTTGTTGGTCTGATTGGGTTCAAGAGGTTTGATTGTGCGTGCACCGTTTTCATATATTTACATCCCATTTTAGCTGGTTAGGTTCGCCAACAAAACAAGTTCTTAAATTCTACTAGGGCCAAACTATACGTTCCCGAGTTGGGTAAGTTGGGTTTAACGACAAAATGTGTCATGGCCAACAACTCTGCAATACGTAAAATTATTTTCTTCTTCGCCCTGTTGCGCAAGTACATGAACTTCGGAACGTTATTGTGTAAAACCGTTGGGGCCATCTTCACAAGTCACGAAATGCCACAAAGTTCATGGCTCTTCCTCCAAGGCACCATGTATATCTATACCAAGACCAACAACATAAAAGGAAGTGCAAACGGTATATTTTCTGAAAACCATTTTTCTTTAGTATATTTCTATCTACTATATCTTATTTTTGGTAATTATATAACCACATACCCATTGAGTTGTGCACCTACATATCTAGATAGGCTTCAGTACGTATGCACTTCACATAGTTCACTTTGCATTTGAAAAAGGTAAGGAAGGGATTAGGGATCCACTGCGAGCGAACCCACTAATTATAGTTATTATTTGCATAAAAAAGAAAGTGAAGAGTTATCATCCTTAAACTTGAAAGCCTGTGTTGAAAGCCTTCACGTCTACGTTACAGCTTCCTTAATTCATCTCTCCGAAACTGAGATTTCGCTGAAATATAAGCTAAGGAGCACATCCATAATGATGGCGAATCAGGAAATGTCCCTCGTTCATGAGGAAGTCATATCACGTACCAAAAAGCTTATTAACTAAATAATATCTTCAGACGTACATATATGTACTATGAAGTGTCGTATGTACATGCTCCCGCAAAAGAGCAAAATAAGAGCCCAAGGAACTTCTCTATTTGTAGATGAAGATGAAGGATGGAGGACCATATGAAAGGTAGCATACAAAGGGAAAATGAAAAACCGAAAGTTGTACTTATGTGCTTCGCATGACAGATGAAAAAGTCTTGGCAAACACGACGCCACGAAAGATGGTGCATATGAACGCGTATTATCCTATTCATCTTCGTCAGGGAAGGAGGAAAAGTTAGAAAAGTAAAATTGAACGAATATACTTTAAAAGATAAGTTGGTAATGTTTCCCCTAACACGACGAGCCGATATTAGCGTTCGTTCATACGAAAATGCATGAGACATAGACATGCATAGGACGAGAATTTATAACATCTTCCTTGCAAGCTTGTGGCTTGCACTACCTTGAATGTCATGGTCTGGTTAGTCGTCTAGTGTGCCATGTCACTGTTGCATAAAAACGTGTAGTAATGTTATGCTCACATGGACAAACTTCTATCTGTATTGGTAGCACACATTGTTAAACTTCATTTCTGCGGAAACATGAGGCGCACTTGTATGTGGTACCTGTCAGAATTCTGAATTTCCAAATTGTGTTATATTACATCCTATCTCAAACTTTCTTTGATGGATGTCTTGGCATGTATGTAATGTATAGTGGAGCAATGAGTATACAGCTTTTCTGTTTACGTGAAAATAATATTTATGTATTTCAGTTTACTTCAATTTTCTATATCCGCCGAGACCGTCCCCCTTTCATTCATCTAATACATGTGCTCAGGTAAGTAGACATGCTCTTAGAAAACAAAATTCTTTCCCAATTTACGTTCGATGGATGTTTGTTGTATTGTCAATATATCATCATCGAAATCGAAACACATTTACTTACTTATACCACACTCACTGAACTTACTAGCCGCAAAAAAAATCAAAGATGGCTTTTCAACTCATGTCAAGTATGTACTTGCATACGATACCACATGAACATAAACGCAAAGACATAACGCGATTTATCATTTCCGAAAAAAATGACTATGGAAGAGGGTAGTCACACAAAACTATATTATAGTAATGAGAAAAGCTCACAAAACGGGAGTGAACAAGTTGGAAGCTTTTCTGCCAACATGATTTTGAACTTACGACGCGACGCACTGAATCTAGACCAGAGAGAGAGAGAGAGAGAGAGAGAGAGAGAGAGAGAGAGCAAGAGAGGAACATCAACAACATATGAACATTCAAAGCAAGTATTCATACAAGATAACTCTATTATACATATGCATTCCGAAAAATTGATAGTGAAAGTAGTGAAAATGATTACATGTTCTTCAAAAACCGACTGGGAATGAAAGATAAGGAGAAAGTAGCAATCTATTTGTACAAGAGAGAGGAGCAGGAAAAGGGCACGCTCTTATATGAGTTGTCACAAGATAAAAGAAGGAAAAGGGAAAAATGGGAAACGACGATAGAGACAGATAATATGAAAAAAGTTAAGTGAGTTGCTTTCCCTCTCTCACGCTCTTTCTTCGGCATCGTGGAGTGTGCGAGAGAGGGGAAAATTTAGTACAAAAAAACTGTGAACGGTGGAGAGTGTGCAAAAGGAAATGCGAGGCGGTTGAGAGGAAGCTGGCCTAAAGATGTATGTCCTGTCTCCATTCTTTTTCGCACTTTCACTTTTTTCCTCCAGTTCCACGTATACCTTCTATTTGTACATGTTTACTTGTGCGTAAGCAAAAAGCATCTATTCTACAGAGAGCATTTATATACGAACGTAGTTACTTTCCTTACGAATGCCTTTTAAGCATAATAGTCAATCATATGTACTTTTGTGCACATTGTCTATATGTATTTTCTATTTGCGCTCATAAAACTTTCTCCTCATGAACGAGAGATAGATGGATGAATTCCTCGTACCATTTCTGAGGTGGGGATGTCTCTCCCTATAGCTGGCGATGCACTATGTAGCGAAATATGACAAGTGACAGCTGCTTATGGTGACTGCCGCCATATCGCCATGCTGCTGCAAGGGAAAATGCCACAAAACGTATGATACACAGGAGGAGAGAAAGGAGGGAGCCAACTGGAAGCGGGTTTGTTAAGTAGGCATATATACGACGAGCATGAATTCATCTTGAAAGGGATATAGGACTTATAGGACCCTGCTCTATCCGGACACACTCAAGTACACGGTTGAAAGACTGCATCACTGACGCTGACTGCACCCTTTTCCTTTTCGGGCTTGCTTCTGATGACTTTTTGCGATTCTTGTGGGCCGGGGAAAAGGAAGAATCGCATGTGTGTAGCCGCTTCGGAGAGGAATATGATGTATTGGAACACTAAACCAATATTTTCTATTTTTACTCGATTCTAATTCTATACCTTTACTTGCCTCTTGTTCAAAAGTTGTTGAAAATTACTTCTCCTGTTCTAGTATCTATCACGAGTCTTTGATATATGAGCATTATTGTATTGTAAATGGGTTGAGGTATATAATGAAGAAAAACATGAATGTGTGTTCCACCGTGAGACAAAAAAAGGAAAGAGTTGTGAAGAAGTTCTGATCCTCTTGTCTTCGGTTTCATTTTTTACAAGTGTGGGATGTCATGATAGGTTACTTGTGTGAGCTACCACTGCCGTACGTTATTTGACATGATATAGTCTGAAGACTGCGGGAGAAAGTACTGAGAGAAAGTTGGGTTGTAGTTTGTACAATGTAATATAATATTTGATGTTCCTCTGCGAGCCCTAAGGCACACGGACAAAAGTTGTTCCTCTCGATTCAACCTTGTGTGGTTGTTCGACCGTCTGTACATGTCATCTTGGTTGGCTATAACATTTCACAAGTGTTTTCATTTCAATTTTTGATGGTGTACGGTGGTGGTGGTGTGGTGATATTTTCCCTGTGAGAGAAAAGAGTGTTTCGGTTCATGGCTGTGATCACTTTGAAATTGGTCTTTTATTGATATTGAAGCACATGTAGACAAGTCTATGGAGGGGGACGAGGAGGCACTTGTGTAAAAGTGTCTAGGACATTGTAACCTACATACATAATAGATATCCCAGTACACTGTTTTTCTTCCAGAGAGAGAGAAAACTTTCTCCTCAACTTCTTGCACGCTCTGCTGTTGTGGTGAAAACATCTTGCGCTCGTGATAAAAATCGGATTTAAATGACTTTCTTCCCACAGTATATAACTTTTTCTCTCTCACTCTCTCTCTCTCTCTCAAGTTCATAATGTGTGAAAAAGCGACTTTCATTCAAAGCGGTGAACGGGGAAAAATTAAAATTAGTTGACGCGTGAAACGTGAGTTGAAGTAGATTGCAAGGCTTCAGGCTGTCAATGGGAAAAAACTGTTTTGGAGAAAATGCAATTAATTGGGTAAAAAGGGGCAATGTTACAGTACAGCAGAGATCCTAGTCGTAGTACACGGCACGCACGCACTCACCCACCATACTTCCTTTCCATGAAACATGAACATCACACGCCGTTTTACTTTGGTGAGGGTTGATGAAAGTTAATTGATTTTAATGAAAATCTACTTATCTCCATACACAGCATTGCAAATGGCGTCAATGGTGCTTCACTCTCTCTCACACACTAACATTTATTCAACTTCCACACGGGCTATACATATGCTAGCAAAAACGTCTGTGTTTGTGATATCAAATCGATATTTGATACTTGAGACATTGATACTGAAACTCTTATCTCGAAAATAGCTACTGGAAAGGTTTTTTGAAAGGATGCGGAATGTACAAGACAAGAACGTATGATTACATAAATCCTACTACACCCACATTTTTTCTCTCTCACTAAGTTGTTAAGAAAATGAAGGCGTAGGAGAGTCTCCACAGATCTAATCCATCTATATATCTTCTCAAGGATAAGTGTAATGCACTCGGAAGCACAAGGGATTAAGAGTACTTACGAAAATGCATTTTAGTTGGAACGATGAGGATACATTTACTTACCGCATTCATATATTCTCAGCTTCATATAAAAACCCAATACATAAAATTTCAAACGTTTACCAGAATTTCTGACAATTGAATGCATCTTAAAAGCACTTTGCTGTGCTTCGGAAATGGGAAATTGTCCCACATTTCTCCCCTTCCCAGCACTGCATTGTCACATGTCGAAACTCCTACTGGAAGAGAACCCATATCGTTTTGTTCAAGAAAATGAACTAATTGGTTTGTGGCACTCTGGGGATTTCGATATGAATCTTTGAACTTGAATGCTAATGTAAATGCATCCTCGTTCATGGTCGCTCCTTCCTATCCTACAAACATGTATTTTCGTAATAGAGCATTCTTAAATAAGTTCAAGATTTAATCTATAGTTCCAGTAATTTGCATAATGATCTTATAAAACTAAAAACTTCCTTCATAAGCTAAATTACTGAATCTTTTACCCTAGATATTTTGATACTGGGTGATACCTAGAGTTTTTCTTGCAGCAAAAAATTAGGGTTTGGTAAAACAGGTGTGTGTTGGAATACGAGGCGAGCCAGTAACCTTGAGTGGCTTGAGTGCATTACATGCAATGTCACTCACTCACACTCACTATATTGTAAGACACTGAAATAGAGAGGAAACACAAATTCGTGCCTGCCATATCCTTTTCGGTTTTTTACACAAAAAATTCTGATAATTAGTAAATTCCGAAGTGATATGACACAATTCTCGGAATGAGATGTTGTTAACGGTTCACGAACTGGAAAATGAAAAATCACTACGCCAAAATAATTTTAGCATAAATGGATCAGGTCTAGTATACGTGATGCGGGAGATGAGGGCAATGTGTGTATGTGTGCACGGTAGCATGTTTTGAGTGAAAGCACTAGTCAATAAACCTGAACATCATCAGATTTCTCTCACAAAATCTGTCGACGCAAACGAGCTGAAGTATTCCCAACAACTCTTATTGCCAATTTGACTCATCAATGTGAGAGAGTATTGTGAAATGGATTTTTTAAATTAATCAAGCTCTGAATATTATTCTACGGGGAAAAATTTAAAAGCCTCGCGTGGAATAAATTTTGGTGGAAATATCGTTAGCAAAAAAATGACGATGCTGACGCAAATTACATCTTTGAAAGCACACTTCTCCTCAACCTAGTAATAAATTCAGGTATTCTTTCAATATACATCTACCCGGAATCATCTCATTCCCCTTTTACCATCCTGCTGCATCTCTAGCTGACAGCACACAACAAGCTATCTTCAACAAAACCTCATGCTAACCACATGAATTCGCTAAAAAGTAACTTGTGAAATTGGAATATATATTTTTTCCATGCCGCATGCTACTATATAGAGAGCACAGAGCATCTCTACGAATGTGAGGAGAGGAGAAGCACAATATCTTCCAGCTTGGTATGGTACCAGTCGGCCACGTGTTGAGTCAAATGAATGAAGAATGAAGGATTTTCCTCGACTGCCGTGTCGTGCGAGTGCCAGTTCGTAGGGAGAAAGCAAGAGGCAGAGCAACCAAAAGCTAGAGGGATATTGTGTGTCTCCTGCTCCCCATGAGTGTATAGGCCGGAAAGAGAGAGAAGGGAAAAAAGTTAGTCTTTGCAACACTGTTCACGCACCACAACTCTAATAGAAAGTGGAAGCCTCTGTTTGAGGCGTTCGTTATTTTCTCTTTTTACTTCCCCTCGTCAAACCTCATTTTAGCGTGTCTTCATGTTATTACCGTCAACAAGAAGGGTTGGAGAACAAAAAAAGTTTCATCACAGGAGAGAAAGTAGTGGAGAAAGTGTAGTGAAAGTACGACACCAAATATAGACTGAGTGAGTGAAAAGCATTATCATTACAAAAGCTCCTTCTTCTATCAAATTTTATTCGTTGTTAGTTAAGCCAAAATACGAACTAAATACTACAACTCCCTCTTTCATACGCGTTCACTTCACATCGAAGAAGGAGTGAAAGTTCTCCGAAAATATCTACTCGTAAAACGGAGAGAAAGAGAGGAGCCCATGTGTTGTTTCTTTTTCCAGCATGTGTACAGCTTGAGCTCATGACATGGTAAACAAGTGTGTGTTTTCCACAAATATCCCATTTTACTTCGACTCCTACCAGGAACGGCAGCGAGTGATTAAATCATTGCTATCCGTTCCCATTTTCCTTCAAACATGACGTTCTCGATATATAAAAGTACATATTTCATTTTTCAGTTATATGTGATAGCTGACCAAGCGCGTCTAAAGACAGCGTAAATACTACAATTTGTGAAAACAACGGGGACCATATATAAATCATATAATTCATTTCTGTGCCACTGAAGTTGTCTTTCCTCTTCAGTTATTGATATTTACACGGGCGGAAAATTCTTGTTATAAAGTGTGTATATCCATCTCTCTTGTCGACATCGACCCGCTATGTTTCAGTTCCCTCATCTCTCCTCCTCAGCCAAATCAGTGGCAGACATGCACACTTGAAAATTTCGTTTGATTAGGCACCTTCTATATTTACATCATGACGACGAGAAAAGTCAGAGTTGGTGTGTGCTGGTTATGTAGTTGTGCTGGTGTGGTAGGTTTTGTTTCATCTGACAATCAGACTTTAAACCTCTTTTGATTGGGGAAAGTTTCCAAGTTGTGTACCTTCCAAAATACACATTCACACACAGTTGGTACCTGCGTCTTCTGTCTGCACACATAAAGGAGTTAGCAGAAATCAATTTCTCTCCATCGTCAAATTCCTCAAATTGACTCTCTGTGGTACACATGTGTCCTTTGACATTTAAGTTACGAACTCACCTGCTTCTTCG
>JAQFZW010002405.1:0-17615 GCA_034687055.1 Heteromurus nitidus | reverse complement strand
ATGCATTGTATCTGTCTAAAAATGTCTGTTGTGTGCATCCTATCGCAATGCAATATATGCATCCACATATTGTACACAAAAATGACTTAATATAGATATGCACATATTGACTACACATATACAGAGTTTTTAGCCGATATTTATGTCGTTTTCGTTTTAAACTTCCCCTTTTCTCTTGATTTTTTGATTCTTTCCCTTTTATTCCTGTTCTACCTCACTGCCTCACATGCTTGCAAATTTTTTCCAACTTGTATCCTGAAATAGCTGCATTTCAGTTTTCTTATCCTTTTGGCCTTTATGTAACATAACATCTTCTCAACTTCACACGCCGACTTTGACTTATCTTCTTTGCGAGAGGTGTGCATACATCATGCTGATATACATTTTCAAATGCTTAGTCATTCCTGGCATTCACTTGAAACATGTTGAAACTATTCATACACACACACAATAAAGTACAAATTTCATTAGTATCAAGTTTAAGGCGTATTATGTACATATATCTCCAAATATAAGTATGTATTTCGATGTTGGAGCACGAGGTAAGATATATTTAGTTTAGTATAGTCTACAGACTGATCGGTTTTGATTTTTTGACATACAAGATACGAGACGTTTTCCTGCTTCGGATGAGCATATAGCATATATATAGTTATCAGCGAAAACAACTGTGTGCAACTGTGCAACACAATTACCATTTACCCTTGTCTTCCTGTATCACTAAAAGCTGCCGAACAGAATGAGTTTGACTGCCAGTGCACTCCAGTCAGTCATCGTATCAGGAGCGATCTCATCAGAGATAACACACAAACGTATTTCTGTTCTCATTGTCAAGTGTGCTCAGCTAAAGCAATATATTCTCAATTCCAGCAGTGTGCTCTCTTCAAACGTAACACATCTTTCATTTCTTCTTAAAAGAAATATAAAACGTTAGCCAAAATTTTAATTGGGGTTACGTTACGTGTGTCAGTATCATAATAGGCTACCGTTGCGTTTCACACTCTCCACTTAAGTGTGTTGTTGCACATTTCTCTCCCAACTTTGTGAAGAGAGCAAGAGCAGTCATACGAAAATATTATTTTTTTGCAACACTAAGACACTAATACTAATTAGCAGCAGCAGGAGAGAACAAGTCAAGCTCATTTTTTGGTGAGTCGCAAAACTCTATATTGGCAAATGTCTTTTAAGCGGATCACAAGCAAAAGTTATTTATAGGTACAGAGATATATTGTGTGGAGTGAATGTGTTATTAACTTTAAGACGAAATATTGCGGACAGAGTCTGCAGTTGGGATAAAGGAGTGGGGTGTTGAGTGACGAAGTTAGAGAACGTTTCTAAAGGTCAAGTTGGGCTTTATTTTTATAAGGTGAATAATTTGTCGTCGTTCCTTTTCAATTCTAGGAACAGAGGAAAGTTAATTAGTTGGACATTTTTGGGAAAATTTCGAAGCTCTGCAAAATGATCATCGTTGACGAAACGGACCCTGTTGATGGTAAGTTGAAATACATTTTTTATTATCACTCAATGTACCATTATTATATATCCTATCAATTCAAAGAAAAAACCCATCAAATGTGAAAAGTGTGGTAATAGTTCTAGATATCATGGATATTTTTAAAGCGATTTTTGGCTATCTCAATTTCAATCATGAATTCAACCATTTGCCTTTACCTCATGATAACTACAACTATGCTCGTGTAAAACTGTAAAATTCCCTTTCTACAGAGGAAACTTCTCAATCTAGAAATCTGAAAGCATTATAATAATGGAGTGAAGAAAGACCTGGGTTCAAATTGGGATGACATAGTTTCTTTGGTGATGCATAATAATACACGTTGCATTTCATTTGCATGCTTGAATAATCTCTCTCAGATTTTAAAAGCGTTTAGACGAGATTGAAGGGAAATTATCGTTATGCCATCATCATGTCATGATAAAGCTGAAAACAGAGATTCCCTTCACAGTTCACGTGAGATCTTTGTCTGAAAGCCATGAACTTTTGGCTGAATTACTTTTTCTGCAGCCTGACACTTTTCATTCAGTGGATCAGAAAAAAAATCGCAATCTGGTGCTTTATGTCTCTCCGCTCAAATCTCATCATATTACTTTTGCACATTGTGTTTGCATAATAAAAATGCAATTTTCTTCAAATCCCTCCCTTGTCTGGTTGACATTAGGGTTATACGACGGCTAATGATTTTCCCCTCTTTTTTAGTGTGAAAACATGTACTTAATAAATATATGCTCCTTCAGCAAATTACAAAAGTAAACTGATTGCATATTATATTGTGATTTTAGCTACGAGCCCACAGCGTCAACTTGTTTATCCTCATGCTCATGTGGCGCTACGTACGTGATATATTACTTCGACTCGGATTACCACAAGTCTTTGTTCCCCTGAGTTTGCTTTCATGAAAAAAAATTAATGTGCGAAGGGAAATTGACTTTGATGGGTGCGCATACATGTATATGTGCAGTGCATATATATGCTTATCTATGGAAACTTATCAGTCTGAAGTCGCAAGCTTCACAGCCATTATTATCACTCAAGTTGTGATGTTACGTAAATTGCGAAAATTAATAATATTGTATATCACATCCTCTCCAAGTCTCCAAAAAAATAAACTCACCGCGTTGCTTTTCTCTGAAAATGTTTCAGCATGTGATTAGCAAGTGGGAGGATAGCGTTTTGTGGTGTTAATTTATGTAATATTCTTTGATTGATACGGAGAGCAATGGATGAAGTCAAAAAGTAAATCAAAGCGTCCAATGTGGATTTAGTACGACCTTAACATAGGTCAAGTGATAAAAGTCCATAGAGGCAAAATGTTTTTCATTGTTAAATCATTTATAAATACTACGCAGTAATCTGTGAAATCAAAACAATGACCCAAAGTTATCCGAAGAAATATATTTTAGGGGGAATTGCACTTATTACTTTTACTAGACCAACAACCTTAAACAATTGACTCAAATATATATCGTAAATAGTTACGAGTAAACTGCTTCAAGCGTAGACATAATACTGAACAAGGTTTAAGCTTTTGCTTGAAAGAATTTGGTTGACCGATTTGGCTCGTCTTCACCTTTTCTAGCTTAACATAGCCATGGCCCCATAAACCTATTACTGGCATCAGAATATATATATTTTTTAAGCCCAAGTCCTTAAGTGACCACGGACAAACAGGCAGAGAGCAGATTATTGCCAGGCAGTTTCCATTACTCTTCGTTTCGAAATAATTACATGTTATGCAGCAAGTGTAAGTCACTAGTCACTTTCAATGCATTGTTTCCTGAATTTACTTTCAGATTCAGTTAATAGATAATAAGCAGAGAAATATATAGGGATTTCGACTGCACTGCTTAAGAACATTCGCAAAAGATAATAAAAATCTGTTCTAGTTCTCACCATTTTGAAAGTGATACATAATTCAGAGCGTTTCATATCGCTTAGTACACTATGCTTGTTAAGCCGTACACTTGCTACTCACTCCTAACAGAAGTCATTAAGCAATTAATCTCGGACTAATGAGGAGAGCTCGAAGATACGATGGTGATGTTTCTGACGTTCACGTTTCCTAACCTGTAATTATGACCTGGACGTATCAACATTTAAACTTTTCAGTTGATTAAACGACAACCTCACATATTTCTTTAACTGTGTGTCTCATTCACGATCAAAAGCTAAAAAAAATGCTTGCATGTGAAAGGAGGAGTGAGAGAGGGCAAAACCTTACAGGTGTTGGTGAACTTTCCTTTCATTTATGAAAACATGACGTGTTTATTCAGTTTCATATCCTCGGTTGCGTTTAATGCTCAACCTGGCCTGGCCCGTCACCTCCACTCGTGTCTCTCAAGTCTTCGTTAAGGTGATTTGAAGAGAAGAAAAAATAATGCATGTTCTGAAAGCAAATGATATGGTTGATTAGATGGCACATTAACTAGACGACAGTTTACTGCTTTTAGTAATTTCACGCTGTATAAAAAAGCATTTACTAATCCCATAAGCTGTTTGTTGACGTACACACGCGGGGGTAAATAGTGATTAGTGAGTGATTGTAAGTTGCACTATATGGCGCACTGTGATTGTACCAACCAGACCACATTTATCAATTATACCCTCTACGGCGATATGATTTTCCTCGTTCTGGCAATCCTCAATGAAATCTACTAATCTACTGCATTCGAAATGGGATTTCGATTATAAAATGTTGTTTTTTCTAATCATTCAGACTTGACCTAAGCAAGCATATAGGTTTTAATTGCAATTAGAGAATGGTTCAAGTGGCCAGACGTCACCTATCATAAAAATCATTTCATATGCATTTCCATGTTTCGAGATATCACAACAAAGATTCACCAACACAATCAGAGCTGGAATATAGGCATACATGATGTCGTTGACTCATCAAATCATTTAGTTGATACAATCCAAAAAACGATGAATTCAGAAAATTAAAGGATACAAGTATACTTTGTCCGGCACTGTTGCTAAACAAACGGTGTATTTAGACTAACCGCATAATAAGCATACTGAGGTGAGCCCAAAACGGATTAGTTATTTGCGACGACAATTCGATTAGTCAGCGGACGTGCCATCCGAGCATTCTTGAGATTTCCAACATTTTTGCTGACAATGTGTTTGAATCGATGCATCTAGCACTTTTGGATTTTGGCAGCAATGTGAAAAATTGAGTGGTTACAACGTAAATTTGTTTGACTTTCTTCACACGAAGGTCATTGTCAATATACCTTTTAAATAGTTTCGAAGTATATAGGTATAGGTTCTAGACTCAATGTACTGCTTCATAAAACGTGTTTTTTATTGAGCAGAGCAATGAATCTGTGTGGAAAGATTTTTGGTGTCTTTGGAGCATCGCAAAATCCGTGGAGTGATGAATGAAATTGGGATTACATACATACTTAAAGACATGTTTCTGATTTCACAATTTTCTGACTTGGCATGAAAGACAAGTTTCAATTTCATGTCGTAAAATTAATTGACTGGAGACCACCAACAGAACAAAGTCTCTTTTTGTGGGCGAAACAAGCAATTTAACCTTTTTCTTGTCAAAAAGAAAGAACGAAAGTAACTCTTGGAAGCACACACGTGTTCCATTCCATGTTTTTTTTCTATTCTGCGCATGATATACTTCAAGTGACATTCAATTCGTTGATACTTGATACTGGCAATAATGTCATTCCAATCTTAAGATATATTTACTCCAATCTTTTATTTCTCTGATTTCTTCTTGTGAACATTGCAGAATGTCAACCATCGTTTCCATACCGAGATGTTTCCATCCGACTTGATAACTTCCACACGGCGTACGACGTTCTCGAGGAAATTGGCCGGTAAGTTGGGCAGCCGATATAGTGGCTTCTTATCTCTATCTCATGTGATCAATTACAAAATACACGACGACGAATTTGCTACATGAATCAAATCAAACGTGACTTTAAAAGATTTTGAATGTCGCCAGTTAGCTAAGAATCTCTCTTTTTTTATTTAACCTCGGTATCATTTAGCTTTTGTGTTCCCTGTACATGTCATTTTTCTTCTTGGAGAGAAGAACACATTGATTTTATTTTGAAGACGTTGTCTGCGACATCATCGAAAACACCATGTGTGTGCTCTTGAAATAAATTGACGACACACTTGACAGAAACAGAGCAATTGAAACTATATTGTGTTAGAAAAAAGTCATAAATCTCTGTAAATGGTAACGCATGATCAAGTTTTGTGAACCTCATATATGCTTTCTGCCCTTGATCCGTTTTATCTCTTGAGTTCACCTAAATCTGAATCTATAAATTGTTATGGTAGACTAGTGTCCTCGTTGTGAGAAGTGGAAAGCTATGGCGTTGAAAAATTGGCACTAATGTTAACATTTATAATTTTTTATTCCTACTTCAACCTGTTGTCCCCATCTTTATTTCCACTTTCTACGATTCCCTTTGTACTTTAATTATTTCTCTCGAGTTTTTGAAGTTTGAACTCGTCATCATCACGCTCGGTTTCATTATTTTTTCTTTCTTTCGTTTTCTTCTTCCATTGTTATTCATCTGGAACAGGGGGAAATTCGGCTTGGTTTACCGTTGCAAGGATCGGAAAAGTGGCTTGATGCTCGCAGCCAAGGTGGTTACCGTACTCAAGAAGGACGAGAAGCGGGATGTGCGACGAGAAGTGGATATCATGAGGCAGCTTCAACATCCTCGTGTGATCCAGTTGTTTGATTGCATAGATGACTTGATTCATTCGGAGATGTGTTTAGTTCTCGAAATGTAAGAAGTTTTACTTTTATTTAAGTAGTTCATATATATAGTTTTTGCATTACAGAGAAAGGAAGGAAGAGAGAGATATGCAACTCCCAGTGCTAGTGTATGCTTATATATCAAAAAGCGGTTTTTAAATCGGTTTAGTCTGAATTGCTTCAGTGAGAGACAGATACAGGATGGGGTTCCTAAACCTTGTTTAATTCCATGCAATTTCCGATTTTTATGCCCGTCAAGTGTGTGAATGCATTATCATCACAGCAGTAAAAGTAAAATGAACCACAACTCACTGCCTTCTGAATTACTCGGATGTAATAATGTGCGCCTCTCTCTTTCTCTCTCTCTCTGCTGAAACCTAATATAGAACATTGCAGGGTTAGTGTTTACGCTGTTGACGGGGCACTCTGCCAAGAGACAAACTGGCGACAAATATTTTCTCTTCGAGTTATGCATTCCTTTGTAAACCTTTGCAGAAGAAGATGTAACATGTTTCCTCCGAACTTTCCACTAC
This sequence comes from Heteromurus nitidus, assembly GCA_034687055.1. NCBI lineage: Eukaryota > Metazoa > Arthropoda > Collembola > Entomobryomorpha > Entomobryidae > Heteromurus > Heteromurus nitidus. The sequence goes on along the minus strand of JAQFZW010002405.1, from coordinate 10,828 downwards.
GACTCAACGCACACATAGTTTTTTTTTGAAACACTTCGTATATTCCTCATTTTGCAAAACGTTAGCAATAAAATGGTGGAGTATGTTTTGTGTACGTATGTCCCAGTCCAAAATGTACTTTTTATTGCTTGACGCAACATCTCTCTCTTTGAATGAATCGAGATTTCCCAAAGGAATCTCACGAGATTCTTCGTGAAACACGGCAACCTAGAAAAGAATCATGAACCAGTGGATGGGTTCACTTGCTCATCCTCATACCACACTCAATATTGGCACATTTTTAAACAATTTTCTCAACAACTTGCCATGTTTTCGAAACTTGGTTGTATCTCCCGATTTATGTTGAAAACATGCAAATAATGATATATGCCGTATCTTTTTTTGTGAGGCAAAGCAAACTTGTGGAGAAATACAGGTGGAAGCGTAGCTCAAATTCATATAAGATTTACACATGCTGAAAAATGAATTGATATCGACCTGACACCCAAGTACAAATATAAATGAAACTGGATGAGTTATGATTAGAGGAAGTAAGCAAAAGCAAGTGAATTGACGGTGGTGTATGGTTTGTGCCAACTCTTCTCCCGTATCGTATGGCATGAAGCTGATAACAATTTTACGACTGCACCGAAATGTGTAAGGAATTTGCCAGGACTGAAATTCATGTAGGTAGACTGTAATAAAAGTTCATAAAATCAAAAAAGCCCAGTAAAAATTGACTAGACAAGGTTCCTTGGAATGCTAGGAGTTTTATCCATGTAAACTTGTATCAGTAGACCACTATAGTGGGAGGCAGACCATCGCATGAAATAAAAATCTGGCTACCTCATCATGAAATGATGTAAAAAGGGTCATAAATATGTAGGTATAGCGCTTATGTATTTGGATTAGATATATATTTTTTTACTGAAATAGAACATACGGGGCAACAAGTAGAGTGTAACATGTGGAGGTGGATGTTCGAAAGTCTCAACCTGTTATATTTAAAAAAAATGTTTTCAGGGTGAGCGGCGGCGAGTTGTTTGATCGAGTTATAGAAGATGAATTCATCCTTACGGAAAGAGCTTGCACTGTATTTGTGCGTCAGATTTGCGAAGGGATCGCGTACATACATTCCAAAAATATTTTGCATCTGGACATGAAACCGGAAAACGTCATGTGCACATCGAAGACGGGCAACAGAATTAAGATCATTGATTTCGGCCTCGCCCGATTTTACGACCCGACTAAGAAGCTACAGGTGAGAATGGATCCATATACGTTGTTTGTTTCAAATTTAAGGCTCAACTGGTTCCCATACTCTTTTTCAAAAAAAATTCCCTTCGAGTATTGGGAATGACGGATGATGAGTTGCCTCTATAAATAACCTAGTCTTGCGACTACATATGCGTCGGAACCCGCACATAAAAATATTTTCACAATGATGGATGACCATGCAACAGGATTCTAAGATATACTTATTTATTTATGATGCTATTTTAGGTGTTGTTTGGCACTCCAGAGTTCGTTGCACCGGAGGTGGTCAACTTTGAGGAAATCAGTTACAAGACGGACATGTGGTATGTTTTTGAAAACAAAATTTATGAGTTTGGACGAATTCCCATTTCCAAGTCGCATGGCTCTTTAATCCTTTTCTTTGTCTTGTAAATGGGGATATATAATATTGTTTATATTGTTTGTGTGACTTAGGTCTATCGGAGTGATCACCTACGTGCTACTGTCTGGATTATCCCCATTCATGGGAGACAGTGACGTCGAGACAATGGCAAATGTTACCATTGCCAAGTACGATTTCGATGATGAAAGCTTTGATGATATTTCGGAGGATGCAAAAGATTTTATTACCAAATTACTCGTGAAAGACAAAAGGTACGATAAGTTTACTTTCCTGCTACTAATAAATCTACGTAAAATGCAATCAAAAACCAGGGGTTTGGTTCGTAAAAATGCGTTTTATTCCTTTTCCTTGAGTTTTGCCATTTTTAGAAATATTCTAATTATTTACAGCCAAGTACTCTTGCTTTTGATTGCCATTTTGCGTCTCTGTACACAATATGTATCTTTTAAAGTATGATGCTTATACAAAATCTGAAAGAAAATGCATACCATTTTTGTGGCTATCGTTGTACCTTATCCCCAATTCCTATCCAATGCCACACATAATACATGGGCACGTGCCCAAAATATTCTTTCCTTTCCCGTTCGAGGCATCATACCTGCAGCGGTGTATTCTCGTACGGATGCGTTATCTCTCTGGTACTAACTATTAGTGGTGATGTAGGAACCGAAACTCTTTCACTCCGTCCTTGTGGCGTTACGTTGATAGATTTGTGGTTGTAGTCATGTAGTATTAGAACATATCGTATATTCCGTTCCATTCTTCTTCACACCTTTCGCAAACAAGCAGCACACTAATTGAACTAATAGTATTTAGATTGTTTGTCTCCAATTGTCGTTGTAACTTCGGCAATACAATTAGCAAAACTTGTAGTAGTACATCATCGAAATATGCACTAATTGCAAGCGCTCTTGCTTTGAAACACGTTTCGTAGTCTGCACGGCACATTCCAGAAATAAATGAACACTTCACTAACACCTTTGACCTTCTTACTTGATCCTATAACATATTTTTTGCTATTATTTACATAATATATGAGAATTTCGCATCGTAATCAAGTTGAAACTTATGCACTGAATTTTTATGATTTTGCTCAAATGCTCTCTCATTGTTTCGTTTCTATATAGGAAAAGACTACCAGCGAGTGAATGCTTGAAACATCCATGGCTTTTGTCCAGGTCTCATAAACAAAGTGGGAAAACCACTCCAGCTTCAGATAATGTAGATCATGGGATAGAATGTGAGCTAGAATTCGCAGACACAGACTCTGGTGACGGGAAACTCATTGATGAAATTGACATGGATAAGGAAAGTGACGCTTGTCGTTGTGGCAGTTCTCCTGAAGAGAGATCCTCTTCGGTGTACTCATCTCCATCGGACATTTCTCCCACACCACCTCCATCTTCATCCTCTCTCTCTTATCTCAATCATCTCAATGACAAGCGACCCAGTCTCGACTTAACCAAAGAGCATCTCAAAGAGTTTGTCTCACGCTGGACTGATAACCCATACTTATTCGATAGTCCTCGCGGAGTCATCACTCATGTAAACTGTACCTCAGACTTTGGTGATAGTAATAATGCAACTGTACCAAGCAGCAGCAGCACTAGTGGTAGTCATCCTAACAGTAACAGTAACAATAATGACAGTAATAATAATAATAATAGTTCTTCGTCGTGTACAACCAGTGGACCTTCCACTACTTCTTCTCGAAGCAAGAAAAGTCGTTCCAACAACGGAAGTTCTGTCCCTCATACCGATAATATTGAAAGTAGTACTACGTGCAGCAAGAACAAAGAAAAGTCGGGCAGCTCTCAAAGTCTGGACTCGACAGGAAGTAGTACCGGTAGTCATCACGACCATGAAATGAATAGTAAAATGGAGTGTGGTCTTAATATTGTTAGTCAAATTCGTCGATTCTCTCAACAGCTCCATGAAGAGCTCGAACTCATGAAGAAGCAATGTGGAAGTTGTAATGCAATCCGAAAATACTCGTTGAGTGATGTCTCTGTGAATGTCCAGTAGAGAGTTAACACCTTTTTATGGATGTACAATGAAAATGTTAGTTCCTTACGAATTGAAAATACTTTTGAAGACGAATACCTGGTCGACCGGCAAGGTTCGCCAATAATGTATTCTCGAGCAGTATAGAATTTTGCACTTTTAAATCAAAATCGTTTTTTTGTTAGAATTTCCAAAGCGACCCACAAAGTAGTCGTAGTCAGCTATAGATTAATTGGAGTGTATAACATATTGTAGGATTTCCCTAAATGTTTGCAACAAAAGTATCTTTTCGTCGCAGAAACGTAAATATTATTTAAGCTATTATTACAAAAATATATATTTATTATTATTATACATCCCCAGTCATACTATGAAAACGAGTGCTGCTACATAGCGTTGCTTTTTGGTTTTAAAAATGTCTTACAATTTTCAGAACCATGTTCTCAAATAACTTCCAGTAACACTGGAATAGTTTTTTCTCGATTATTGTTGTAATTCCGATTAAAATACCAGTTTTGTCTTGCATGTTACCACAAGATCTCCACTTGGAGTTTCTCAAGAATTTCTCCTTGTATCTTTTATGTCTTAAAGTTACACACTTTACTCAACTGGCCGGAGCTGGTGTTATTTGCCGACTGCGGCCACGTTTGTCCTTGAGTACCGAAACCGAAAACGACTACTTTTTAGTTATTTCATTTCTCGCATATATTAAATATCGCAAGCAGTTTTTAGCAATTACAGTTACCTCCTCAGGCTATTTCAGACGGTTAGGTTTTCAGATATTCTATAATTTTAATAGCGCAAATGAGTGATTAATTGGGATATACACATAAATATTAGGAAGCAGATTATATATGTGCTGTCTGATCAAATATTTAAAAATGAAATTAGTTTTTAGACTGTGAATTAGCGTTAGGAAATGCATATCAGCATTACAGACAGCAACTTTACGTACTACACATGTATATCATATATTATTTTCCAGTCAGCGTAGCTCGCAGTGTATATTTGAAGTTTCGGTGATTTCTCTCAAAGTTAGTTTAGGATGAAGGAACAATTTACACGTCACGAAGATAAATTTAGTTTAGGATGTAACGACATAATTTGCCTATTCTGCTTTCTTTCGTCACATTTATAAACTAGAACGTATAAAGAATATTTAGCAGTTGTATGTATTTTTTCCGGTGATGTGTTCGTGCAGGTATGAACTTTTATTTGTCACTCATTCGTTGTTAAGCTGTTTTTTCGTTACGGGAAAAGTATTTATGAATACCTTATTTACAATTTAAGTTACATGTAAAAATGTCAATGAATTCAGTAAATGAATTGAATTACCTTGAAAAATAAAAAATGAGAATTTATTTACAATGAAGAGAGAGGGAGAGTGGCGACTTTTATTGTCTGCAACGACGTTTTGACATCAACATTTCTGAAGGCAAGGAAGTAATGGTAAATTTAAATTTCAAAATCATCGAAACGGGATGCGCTACTTCTAAACAGGAAACACAAGGGCATAATGCATAAATGCATGGATAATCGGTGATATGAAAACAATGATCGAAAACACAAGGTGGGTCATACTATTGTGTTTGACGAAGAAATGTATAAGCAGTAAACATATTTTGCTTGCAGAACCGAGAACATACTAAAACTCAAGTTACAAGTAATTTCCGTAGTAACTTCCATTTATATGACCCTTCATCATTAAATTTTGAATTTAATTCCATAATGCTATGTATGTCAAGAATTTTAGCGGACTGGTCTCCGGAAGGGGAAATATATTATTGTTAGGTCTCTCGTCTCTCGGCAGATTTCCATGTGTAATCTTCTGCTTTATTGAAGACGATTCTTTATGAAACAAGGACGAAAAACTAAACATGTACACTATCTTTGGTTACATGGGACGGAGAAAATGAGACATTTTTCGTCGTAAAAAATAAACAAAAATGCATCTATTCAGATATAGGCGTTGTTAGGTTCTATGCTGTGGGTATATCCTTTAAATTCATTGTCGGAACTGAAGACATTTCTAGGTAAAGTTTCCGCTTCTGGGTAAATGCATGTCACGTCACACATACAACATTTGCTCTGTTATGGGTTTTCTCCTGTTGCCAAAAATAATACACTTTTTGTGCCACGACGATGAGTCATCTCCAATCAGTGCTCACGTTTCTGAACATATTTGACCGAGTGTATTTTTATGCCATTTTTTACCAACGTTACACTCACTACATTTCCAACAGATATACAGCGCGTTCTGTTTCTGATAAAAAATATACTATGGATGCATGAAGTTCAATATCATACAAAGTCAAATAGTTTTGCTAATTTTTGTACACTACACAAGTTCATATATATGCATAAGGATACCTTCAGTAGAATGAGAGATGAAATGCGTAATTTATATTATTATGTACCGTTTTACTGAAGAGATTTACTCCAACTAGCTTTAATTCTTGCTGTTCCCTGCGTACAGCACTTAAAGCACTTCATATTCCTTTGTTATCCCGTGTGCCTACTTGAAGCATTGCTCATTCTTCTCAAACTAAAATATTTTTAGTGCTTAAGGTGTGGCATTTCCTTTCAATTACTTAGATTCATTACATGAATATCTTGTCTGAGGCGGGGCTCTGATCGAACGACTGATTTTATGGTACCACAATTAAACTTGAATGTGTACAACCAGCAACTTTGTAGCACGTTAAATGAAATTTATTTTTTAGATTCGATTAGATAAAACCGTTCGGGGGTTTCGTCATGATACCTGTTAAATATGTCTGCACATTTAGAAGATTATTGCAATATAAAATTGGGGGAAATTGATTAATTATTGCTGCCGTAACACCTGAAACTGAGAGTGTAGTCAAGTGGAGAGCTGACATTGGCCATGAAAATTAATGAGATTAAAAAGATGAATTGCTTAAGGAGTTTACAAGTTTACTTCATAATATTTCATGTATGTGGTCGTGCTGTAATGTTTTATCAGAAAGGTTTAAGAGTCCAATACGTAAATAAAATTGATATCTGCCATCAATTAGTAATCCTTAAGAATGCAACGATTTATGAAGACGTATTATTACTGCGTCTGCCGAAAATGCTACAGAACTTTTTCATACAAATTTACTATTTTGCTTGTTTTACGAGTGCCACTACAAATAGAACAAAAAAGTTTTTATTGGCAGACATAGCTCATTGAAAAGGAAAAGAAACACCCTTGCAAAAAGCAAAAAAATGTATTAAAAACTTAATGTCTGTTTGTGATTTGACGCTGTGGACCGTGGACGTCATAATGTGTTCAAGGACACAAGTTCATTGCTTACCATTTTCCCCTTCAAACTTCCATTGAGAATCACTGTCGATCTATCAATGACGATGAAGGCGCATCGCATCATCTTCCTTTTTTTCAATCTTCGTGAACATCTGCAATAATAATAAGCCCACCTAGTTCCACTTCCGGTGATGGATTGCAAAATGCCGACACATGACAGGAATTTTGCTTGTTGGTTTGAGGAAGTGTGCGTAGTTGAATGTCTGTTAGTACTTTATGCTGGAATTTTTGTTCGTTGCCATCTTTTTTTTTTTGCAAAAGTTCTGGGTTTATAAATAACATACACAAATAATCATCTTCAGATGACTCATCAAATGATCTGAAGAAACAATTATAACTTTTAAGAGTTGCATCGAAAAGTACCGCTATTGAGCAGACACCATTTTCCTTCAATTCTTTCTGAACTAGCATATAGCAAACTGATAAGATTTCGCCCTTGATAATAAAGGATTGTGGTTCTGCTTGTGAGCACAAGTTAGTCTAAAACAAGCCTCGTCAGACTTTTATTGAAATGCTATCAATTCCAACTGGTGCAAACCTTGACTTGAGAATAATATGGACGGAAATTTCTAATAATCAAATGTAATGTCATTTTTTAATTGTTTACAGTGAGAGGATGGACAGCTCAGCGGCTCTAAATCACGGTTGGCTATCAACGACCCGAGAATCGAAGATTGACAAGCGCAAACTAAAACGATATATAATCCGAAACCGTTGGGTGAAAGCAACGAATGCAGTTATTGCGATGAACCGAATGCACAAAAACATTAGTCCCGCCAAGGCCTCGACAGTCAATGCACCCGACGACGCCGTCGAGTCTGATTCGCAGTAGATCTTGGAAAATTAGCGTCACGCATGAGGCAAAACTAATATTAACGGTATTTACAGGTGTTGTGCTAGTGCAAATTTAAATTATGTCTTCTAAAGAAAAGAATGAAACATTTCTTCGATTTAGTATAAGCAAATATAATGTAATAATTAATAGTATAATTTAACAATATGCACGTGTTCAATATTTATTTCGAAAAATAATTACAATTAGCTTCCTCTCACATATTATACATACATTCAACATTATACAAATTATACATAATTATGCATCACGTAACATTCACAAAATACATTGTCATTGTATTTTTAAACATTCATTTATGTACTTGTATTTGTTTAAGTAACTAAATGTAAGTTCAGATAAAACTTCCAACAATAATCTCTGACATCGGTATCATTTCACCTAACATCGTGTCATTAAGCAGTGTAAACAAATTGTGATGCATACCATAACACGGAAACTGGTACAGTTCATGACTCTCAATCCTCTGGGTAAATAATATGGCTAAGGGAAATATCATGTTCATGAGTTGGAATATAATCAACGATTTGTTCTTTAAATGCAAGGCCTATCGTAACCAAAGACCGTGACTGCGTCGTGCAAGATTCCAAGTACTTGTCATAATATCCTTTTCCACGTCCAAGGCGATGACCTTGTTTTGTAAACGCTAAGCCAGGCACTAGAATCAAATCCAGTCCACCTGCAGATAGATATAGTACACATGCATTTCACACAAACATGACATGACATATTTTCGTAAAATAATATTTTTGCAATTGAAAGCTAAAGTCAACTATGATAAAGTTGTACAGCGTATAATAATAAAAATGCGCATGTATTATTACACAATTTGAACTTGTCAGCAGGATTTAAGTAGCAGTTTAACTTTTAACATGAAAAGCTGCTAAAGGACAAATATTGAATCAACTACGAAAATTGGCACCTGTAACAATGTTCTCTAACCTGATGCTAAAGCTTCTTCACGACCTTCACATGTTTCCGGTTGTTTGATATTCCATTTCGTTTTTGGCAAGCTGTCGTAATCTTCGAGTGATTTTATTCGGAGCATTTTCATACTCGTTGCTGTGTACCTGCAGAATTATGATTAAAACATACAAGAGCTTAATGTCATTAATGCTTAAACGCATAATTTTCCATGTATTCTACGTGCTTTTCAACAATTACAACACAATGTCCATGAATACGAAGATTTGACGCGTATGTCATCAGCCAAACTCATTGCAATCAATGAAGTTGGCAGGATTGACAACCCTATGCAATGTGAGCACGCGATTATTTCGTTACAATTTTCATGAAATAATAATTTTAGTTAAGTATTATCCTATTTCTCGGTATATTTAAAGAAATTAAGTTTATGCCTTGGGATAAAGCACTGTTTGCCAGAGGAGAATACATCAAGCAGAATATCATGCGTGGACACTTCTTCATCCATGCTCAGATATAAGCATATTCGCTGGGACTGTTGATAAGCATTATTTCCCAAAATCTATATAGATAATTAAAAGGCGGTTAATAACTATAACTAGTAATCTCAATACAAGTATCCTTTCCCTTGCTATAATTATCTCTTTTTTATACCTTCTTGGTCACAACTGCAGACTGCCTCCGTCTCTCATCGCTGGTCATATCTGCTAATTTTTGCTTAATTTGCTGACGTAGTGTCACCTTTGTCACAATTCCAGCCATTATTGAAATATCGAATCTCTAATTTGTCAAATTCGTTCCTCAAAAAATAACCTCCTGTTAAAATACAAATTGGATATAATTTTTAAACACTTAATATGACTCCTTGAAGAAACTGTCAAATGAATGCATTTACTATCTGCTGGATTGGAGTATAGATTGTAAATATGCTCGCTTCTGAATTCCACAAAATACTGGCATAAATATGCGCACATGTTTGGGATCCCGTGATTTCATCCAAGAAGGATTATTATTTGTAAGAAAGAAGGCTTATCATTAATATGCATATTGTGGGATGTATCATGTTTATAAGTTCCAGTACCAGTTCATCCAGATATGTATCTGTATACTATCCTCATTCGGTAAACATGTTGAGCAGACTCTGGCTGGAAGTCGAGCCATATCCAGTACCAGACACCAAATAGTGTCAAGTTTCATCCACTCTATTTTATGTTTTGGCATGCATCACATTCTATTACGCTTACGCACGTGGTTTCACTACGGCATCCAATATCGTAATTATAGCACGGAAGCAAATAAATTCCTCCTGTTTCCTCCACAACTGCACTAATTTTATAATTGCAGTGTTTGTGACATAATTCCAACAACATCATGGGAGGTCACAGGTCAATGGGTTTAAAAAAACCATAATGTTAATCGGCATTTAAGATTTTCAGATGTACTCTGGACGCCAGAGTCTGGAGCGTCATCCTTCAACAAAGTCTCATTGAAAGGAACGGGTTGTTAGTGAGACCCGCGAAAGACTTCTCCAAGATGTTTACAGTCAGACGGAAAGTGTTACAAGTTGCAATGCACATGTTGACATTCTCTAAATCTGACGTTCGTTTTGGTGCTCAATTAAATTACAAACTCATTCGTAGACCCTTTGCGTAGTCACTTTTAATTTTGGTATACTGTCAAAAGTATCAAATATCAAGCTCAAAGTTCTGATCAGAAAAACGGTTTTAGTTCCACAGTGCAGACTGTTGATTATGGAAGCTAGAAGTAGGTGGTCACAGGAATCCCCACGGGGGCGGGGAAGGTCAAATGAGTCGCCAAAGAGGAGGCGGACATCACGGGAGTCAACAAGGGGCAGACGAAGGTCACCGGAGGAGTCGTCAAGGGACAGACGGAGGTCAACGGAGGAGTCGTCAAGGGACAGACGGAGGTCAACGGAGGAGTCGTCAAGGGACAGACGGAGGTCACCGGAGGAGTCGTCAAGGGACAGACGGAGGTCACCGGAGGAGTCGTCAAGGGACAGACGGAGGTCACCGGAGGAGGAGTCAAGGGACAGACGGAGGTCCCACGTGTCCCCAAGAAGGAGGCGAATTTGTCCAAGTAA
>JAQFZW010002404.1:0-17634 GCA_034687055.1 Heteromurus nitidus | reverse complement strand
ATGAAAATTCCACGTGTGTGTATCTCCGAGTGCCTGATTGCGAGAGAGAGAAGGCGTCCGCGTCTTCTGACGAGCTTCGCTTTTTGACTTAAATTGCTCCGTCTTCCTACACAAGTATATCTAGTAGACGATTTTTCCAAGTTTCTAATGGAAAACAAGAGCTACAGGACTGCTTCACGTCTTATGTCGTCCTCTCTCTCTCTCTCTTTCTTCAAACATGGGAGCTGAGCTATGGCTATGGCTTTTTTTAAATGGGTTGAAAAATGTGGCTGTCCTCTTTATTACTGTTGTTGGAGATGCGTTCGGATTTAACGCGCAGGTAGGCTTACTCGCTCAAAACTCTTTTCCCCTTCTTCCTCTAATGGTAATGTGCTGAGGAAACTTAAAATGGATCTCAGTGTGTGAGTGTATACTCCGTCGTCCAATTTCTTGTTCCTTATTAGAAACAGGTGAATTATGCTTTACGTTTTCAAAACTTAATATTAGAGTGGAGCGGAGACAAAAAAATCCAAAGTTGATGACAGAGAGATGTGCAAGTGGAAAAAAGTCGTCACGATGAATATGCGGATCATGCGGATGAAAGTTGGAGATGACGAAAAACGAACATGATAATATAAAGTTGATGGTAGTGGTAAATGCGATAGAAGTTAGGCCACGTTAGATTCTATTTTTTTCTCTCTCCTACGAAGAACTCATAAGAGGACCATCATTGCATATAATTATGATGGGAGTAGAAGAAACAAGAAGTTAGAAAAAAATATAACTTCAATAGCGAAGGAGCCAGGGAAAACAGAGAATAATAATATAAATCACATGTAGATTTCTCTGTTATATGGAAATGGAATTGCACCCTGCTGACTTTGTGCTTTTTTACTCTTTCCCCTCTTCCCTCTCTCTCTCATGGTTTACTGTTTTTTTGTGTGTGCGCGCTGTTTTATTAATATATTATTTGGTTAGAGGAAAAAAGTCCTTCGCCTCAGATGCCCGTTTGGTTGCTTCGAGAAAGACTTATTTTTTTATATTTCGACCAAAAAGTCTCCTCTCTGGATATTGTGAGCTTGTGCTCTTCGTGATTCCTCAACAAGACTCTTTCATTGTTAATATTTCGTTCATATAAAATATGTGATGAGAGTGAAGTCAGCAAATCCCACTAAGAATCCGCAGTGTTTCTCTCATGACGACGCTTGCACACAGAAAGTGTGAATAGTGCAGATCTCATTGAGTTAAAAAAAAGATTTTGCTCATTCAAGTCTCTCTCTCTCTCTCTCTCTCTCTCTCTCTCTTGGTCTCTTGGAGCGCATAAGGAGCTCCAACGAAGAGAGGAAAAAGTAAGAAAAAAAGTTGCGGATGTTGATGATGATCTTGAATATGAGGTTTCAAGAGATGCTGATGATGCTGATGATGAGGAGTCTGGAGACGTATTACAAAGATAGGCAGAGAGAGAGGACGACAACGACGAAAGTCTACGATGAGGAGATGATGATGACTGTAAGGATACCACTGATGATGAATCTCTTAATGGTTTCCCGTACGTTTTATCATCTCTCTAGACTTCTCGCAACTTTTTCCCTCTCTCTCTCTCCCTTTTTATCAACTTGACAAGCGGCTTTTGTGCTCTGTCGCCTGTCTCGTATCATTAAAAAAATATATTTTTTGCTAGTTGCATACATTCATTTCTTGACGTATTTCATTCAAATGCAGCACTTGTCGCTCTTTCCTTCTACACACATCCCACATCCCTCTAGCTTCCTCTACTTTATTGTACTCGCCTCTCTTACAGATACATAATACCAATTTTTTTTGTGGCATACGCCATGAAAATAAAAATCTTTGCGAAAAAAAATTGCTCACATGAGAGAAGTATGTAGACTGGAAACAATAAAAAAGTGCTTCTCCGGGTTGACTTTTTTTGTGTGTATGTGTCGATGTCGATCCTTTTTATATCCACCACGAACAACAACTATAAACGCTTACAATCACCGTTTCGTGGTTTACTGCTGCGTACTCTTCTGGTCTGCTCACAAATGTTTATGTAAAAAGTTTCAGTTTTTTTTGGACACGCCAGTTTTCCCTGAGTTATTACCCCGTGTGTGCTGCACCAGAATAATGTTTGGAGTCTTGCAAAACACGTACACTAGTGTGCGGGGTTGCTGTTTCAGTTGCCGTGCAACAACTCAATATTATATATAGTTTCTTGTTTCTGAGAGAGTGAGCCAGCATATATGTAGATTCACATCAGTTCTGTGGGCTATCTATCTCCTTTTTGTATATATTATACCTTGTTCGGTATTGTGGCTATAGTCGACAAAGAGTAAAAGACGGAGCTCGTATAATGGTAGTAAAATTATGTTTGTTTTTCTCCACTCTCTCTCTCGTAAGCTCGTAAGTGACGAGAGCAATGAGACGGTAGAAAAACAAAAATGAGTAGAATATCTTCTTCTCCTCGTGGTTGTTCCCCACTAACTTTTTTTCGAGAGAAAAAAACACAACCCACAGCAGAATGTAGTGCAGTGGTGTGCAATGTTGAATGCTGCTACAAGTTTATATACTCTTTTTTTCTCTGTCGAACGTGTTTCTCTCTTTAAAATGTCGTTGCTGGAATATATAAAAAAAACTAAGCGACGCGAAGAAGATTGGTGTGTGGAGATGTGTGAAGCGCTCTCACTCCCACACTAGAATCTCCTTGGCGTTCACTTCACGCTGTTTGTGATGATGATGAGATGGGTGTTTGAGATGCATATATATGACGATTTTACAACTGTTCCAAACTACCACGACAACTGTGACGACGACGATGATGATGATGGGAAAATTACGAGAAGGGAAACACGAATTCACTCTGACTTGTATCACTCCCTGGGAACAAGATTTTCAGAAAATACTATTTTGATGACTATATATAAACTGAGTGACACTCTGAGACTGTTTCCTCTCTGTCCTCTCTGTCTCTCTCTCACACACACTCTCAACACAGAAACACCACCAACAGAAAAAAACAACAGTAAAATGTTACGTAATAAAGTAGAACGCGGTAGTCTTTTGCTGGGTGATGTGCCGTTCTCCCGTGTAAACTTTTTGATCTTTGTGTTCTTGTTTCAACACAAAAGACGACATGAAATCATCACAATTCCGTCAAGTCACACACTGAATCACGGTGCGCGGTCGGCATACACACGTAAATTTATTTTTGGTCGAGTTATTCGTCTGTGTGTGTGCACTATTGTGCAAAGTATATATATGGTTCATTTGTTTCTCGTTGGTGAAGGAGGAGAGGAGAACATATCAAGAGGAGAAACCAAAATGTCCCATGTTGAGTCTTTTTTTCTTCTCCTTCGTCTTCTTTCTCTCTATTTCTTCCGTGCTGGTTTTTTTCTCTCTCGTATATCTAACGTCTGTGGAAGATGTTACTCGACTTTATTTCCTTTTCCGTCCTTTTTCTGTCATCACATTTTCCCGTTAGTTTTATCGTCTCTGTTGGGTTTCTTGTACCGCAACATAAATTTCTGTCAGATCTGCAAAAGAGGAGAAAAAAGAGAGAAAACGAAGATAAAATACGTGGAACACACGAGCCAAGGGAAATTCGTTAAAAATTTATACAATATGTGTATTATTTATAGCCTCTACACAAGGAAATACAGTGAATCAATGCAACGCAACACTGATGCATCAATGATTTTTTTTTGTATATTCTTCATCTTCCTTGATCTCTCAAGTCTTGTCTCTGAAGAATGCAAGGAGAAACAGTAGCGAGGACTCTCTCGTCCGCGCTGTTTCTCCACACTCCTCTCCAAAGACTATGAGACGAAGAAAAGCTTTCATGTACTTGCATAAAATTCAAAAAGGAAGGGAAATGTGAGACTGTCAAGATTTTTGAAGGCTTTGAGCTGACTCTGAGCAAAAGGATTATTTTTTTGTAACGAATTCCACAGAATTTGCTATTCAGCTTTGAACAAAACACTGCAATTACGGTGGAAAAGGGGCTCTGAACAGACTCAAAAACGACTGAATATATATAAATACATACTCACTCTAGCTCTGACTGACATTGCCTGTAAAGTTTTATGAAACGACCATGTTACATGAATCTTCACAAGTGGAGAGCATTAAAATGCATTGTCAGTGATTTTATTGCTCACTCCGTTTAGTTTGAAGGTTGCTTAAATAATGGGGCACATGCGTAATGGCATGTATAAAACTTTGTATTCATCGTGAAACACTATTTCTCACAGAGAACAACAGCACATGTTTTAAATAAACCCAACGTATTTTTCTCATTTGAAGGAGTTAAAAGATTGAAATGATGTAATGGCAGAAAATATTCCAAATAGTCTTACAAAACTCCAAAACTAAGTATATATATTATACTTTTTCATCTTCGTATATGGTTATGGACTGGAATATATAGACGAAGAAGGGAAAAAAATTCATCTTGACATTCCCCACATCACATATGCATGCGAGAGTATTGATTTACTCCAGGAGTGAGTGGCACCTCTACTTATTTGGCAGTTCAATGCCACACAAATACATGCGACTAAATGAAGCTTCACAAAATACATGTCATGTTTCGCATTGGTTAGGTTACACAAAACCCAACCACTTTTTTCACCCAGCACATTTTATTGGCAAGTGTAGCGTTCGCAGAAGTAAATAGCGAAAACCGAGTTCCCCCGCAGAAAGAAGAGGAGAAAAAAAATCAGCTGAACGTGACATATTCCCTTGCATATTTGATGACAAACCGTGTATAAATGCTTGTTTGGTTATAACAAGAGCCCATGACGAGGTTTCTAACTAAATTGCCAGGATGACGACGACGACGATGATGATGATGATGCATTTATGGAAAGATAAAGTATTCATGAAGTTCATAGCCACCCTTTCAGAAAAGAACAATGTCATTTCATCCTGCGATTTTCATCGGTTTATTCCATCATTTCAAACAAGGGCCGACCCGGAGTGTATTCGACATACTTGGAACCTCAAGCCATAAACGCATCATCATAATAATGCGAGTGTACATGAAATCCTCCTTTCCACTCGGTTATATAGACAATGCGCAAGCTTATATAATGTTCCTCTTCCCGTGATTAGACGGAGAGACCACACGACGGTGACGACAACGAACCTGATTATGAAATGTTTGATAGGCCCTGCCTGCCTGCCTGTGTACATATATTCACCTGTGCATCTCCTCCACTTCGCATAAATCTTGAGAGAGAATATACCGCTTGCTCATTATTACCACCAGTATGGTGCTCCTGGTAATCTTTCTTCTTCATCCTCTCGTTTTATAACTCTTCTCCATCCAACACACACTTTGATGATCACTTTTTATGTCACTTTTTGCCTTTAAAGTAAGTGTCCCACCTCGAAAAAAAAATGCTGCGGTCTGCACATTTCTTTGAACCTTCTTCATTATGTATCACATGGATGGAATGGAGTATAATGTATGGTCTACAGTCTATGACTTATCAAAGTGGTAATATGGAATATAGTGCTCAATAAAGCACGACGTGAAAGCTGAGACCGATAAAAAAAACTTGTAGACGACGACTAGACAAGACACCAAACAACGAACTGCATTTCGTATGAAGAACTAAGACAGACTCCCTGGTCACATGGAGATAGATATTTTTTTACATTCGCATGCAAAATAAAAATTTCTACTTTGCAAGAAGAACCAAAAGAGAAGAAGAGTGTCTGCCTGCTCTGCCTTCCGCTAACTCAAGTTTGTTTACGCTGCGACTACCTCTCCTTTTTAAGTATATGCGTTATTAATAATACGGACTCTTTCGTTTAGATTCATCCTTCAATCACTCACTCGACTCATAAATGAGTGACTTGCTTATACAACTGCGGAGTAGCAGATGTCTGTATGCATCGTCGTATTATATTATTATGTGAAGAGAAGGAAAAAGGACTGAGAATTTACATTAGATTACACACATGGCACAAAAAGAAAGCTTGTTCGATTTTTTTGCACAACAATCTTTGAGTGGAATGGCTTAAATGATAGTTTTTTCTCTCTCAGCAGCACACACACACAAATGTTTTTTTGAGAGAGAACTGCTGAGGCATGCAACTAAAAGTGGAGATGTTTGATGTTCATGTCATTTCATGAAGAAAAAGGGAAGAAGGAGAAAAATACCTAAGTGACTGGTGTTTATTATATAGCTTGCCTCTGCAAGTAAAAGGTGCTCGCTGTTGTATATGTTCTGTGTTACAGTTTATTTTTTTGCACGTTTCCTTCGAAGCCCTACCTACACACTTCAGTTTTGTTCGTATTCCTGTGGGATTATAAAAAAAAGATTGCATGCTTTGGAATGGAAATCATCTCGCATGTTTGATGCAAAAAAAGGGCTCGTCATGATGAAAAACTGCCGGTATATGAATATGATGGGTCATTTCTGTTTCAGGCTGCGACTTTAATAGCTAATGACTATGCTTCATATAAAAAAACTGTTTTAGTCAGTCCTGAAATTAATGCAGGAGCAATGATTCTCCCCGCTTCTTTGTGAAGAGTGTGGATGAGAGCTAGATTGCGAGCCGTGAGCTCGAATATTTTTAATGTTCCCTATATTCTCGCTACTATTAAACGAGTCGTAAAACATAAGGCTTTGAAACTTCAAAGAGGCAAAGAAAAAATAAAACATACTAACAAAAAAATGGACAGTTTGATGCAGACTCGGATGAGAGACCCATCACGGATTCACCTTTGTGCCTAAAAAACTTTGCAATTAGTTGGAAAAAATGTATGTTGTTAAATGTGACGGAATTTTTGCGTAGTAGCTTGATTACGCGATCTAAAATAATTTGTTCAATGCTAGCTTTTTTTTCGCCCCCGATCTAAACACTTCTCAGCCATTTCACATTCTTTCTAATCAACAGCTATTTCAGAGAATTCCCTTCTTCTCTGATGGATTTTAACTTGGCACCTTCATTTTTTGTGTGGAGAGGAGTGAGGATCCCCTCAAGAAACGAAAGAGTAACTGCACTGTGGGACGTCTATAATTTGCTTTTTAATTCTCTCATTAGAGCCTCCTCGTGATAAAATGGTAGCAAACTTGAAAGTAAATGATTACCGACGATGATTCAAATATGTGGCTGCAGTATCAGTATAGGTAAAAAATGATAATATTGCGGTCATTTTTTTTCAGTGAGCACCAACTGCACCATATAATATGGAATGTTGCAACTCATCAACTCCTCATTCAACTGTGATAACTGGCACTAGACACAACACTATTTCCTCCTCCTCCTTCTCCTCTCCTCATTCTACGGTAAAACCGAACAGGTCATTTCGACTCGTTCATCATCATCATGACCACCACCATCACCACCATTCCATGTCTCTCTCATTGTGTTCTTATTATTGCTGTAATCATTGGCTCTCGTCTGTGGTCAACGTTTATGGGAATCCACATCAAAAATGAAAGTGAACCTCAAGAAGCCCATTATTATGATTATTATTGTTTAGTTAGTGTGTTGGTGGTGGTGGCAAGAGTCTCTCTTTGAGGCTTGTTCTTCTCCCTTGTCTACATGTCCATGCCGATATGTGTGTTACATTCTCTCCCTTTATTATTGTGGTGACTGGGAGAAAAGCGCGGAGGCTTTTTTTATGCGAATATTAGACTGGCAGGTTACCAGCAGCTCAGTAGCTGAGATGTGTGCAGAGCTTACAACTTTAGCTATTTGCTTCATTACTTCAAATTCCATTAACACCACACTCACCCTTGCTCACACATATTTACAATGCCACAAAACAAGACAGCCTCGATGAAAAAAAGTGAATGCGAAAAAACGAGCCATGTAACTCTTTTTGTTGCTTGTGTCGGCAGGTGTACACGCTCCATTGGAACAAAACAAAGTCGAAGTTGTAGAGCAGCGAATGGCTCTAAAAACGCTAAGTTAGTTGCCTTGTTTTGATTGTTGGCTAAACAGGCTTGACCATATATTGTGCTTATGTAGGTACGCACAATGTGTGTCGCTCTCTATACATTTCTTTCAGCCTGCTGAAAATGAGTGTTTCATTCATTTCATACTCCTCCACTCTCCCTGGTTTGGTTGTTATGAAGAAGCTGCCATTTGCCTCCAACCTGTTTCATCATTTATGCACGCCGTAATTTTGTTCTATGCTTGCATGCGTTCAAACTAATGAATCGATGGATGGGTCGGTAGCAGGTTAATAAGTTTGGTGCAAAAAAGTTAGCTGTTTCTTTTTTATAAAAAAAGGCTACCTCTCAACGCAAGAGGAAATGCACTGTGCTAATTCTCGTTTTAACAAAGTGAAGAAACTGACAATATAATCTACTGTTGATTTGATAAACTTTGATTGCAAACTCTACAGGCAGAAAATTCATTCCCATTATCACATCACTCACTTTTGCATGACTACATAATACAAATGCAGAACGTTGGGAATGGCCGTCTCCCTCTATTGCTTGAATCAACTTCCCTCTTCATTATTTGCCATAATCATCTACATTTTACTTGTCGCTTTTTTAAACGCCCACACTTTTCCCTTTCTAATTCTATTAGAAATCACTTAAATTAATCAGAGGGAAGTTAAGAATTATCCACATTTAAAACGCTCTTCTCACTTTTTCCCCTACAAACATATCTCTCTGTCTCTCTCTCTCTCTGTGAGAGCTTGCTTGCGCTCCCATTGTTCCTCAGTTTCAGTACGTAGTAAAACGGTCGTTCTGCCTAGTTACCTCTTCATAATAAATAAGTGATTAAGCAAAAAGGAAACTACATGTATAAAATGGTTTTTTTACGAGAATAATACTTACTACACATGGTAGCGTGGGAGAATACAATACAAAAGAAAACAGTCGTTTTAAGGAAGAAAAAGAGAGAAGCGGTAAATGCTGCTTCAACAAAAAAGAAAAAGTAAGTAAAATCCACTGTGAGCAAAGTTAGAAAAATGGGTAAAGTTGAATACGAATGAAAAGCTGAAATATATATGTATTCGCTCCTTCTATTTTGTCATTTATATCTTAACTAAAGGTTACAGAAGAAAAAAAGAATTAGGAAGGCAAGGAAGGGAAACGGTATACACAGCCGAAACCACTTATACGTCAGTTACATGGGCTACGAGAAAGGAATTCCTTCCCCAGTCTATAATTCATAAAATATACAAGTGGATTTTTAGCTGAATGGATTCTCGTTATTTATAGCGAAAAGTATAAAAAAAACTTCTTTCAAAAGTAATTTGGCACAAAAGTGGATGACAGTTTAAGGGAAAAAACCACTACTGGCATATAAGCAACTGATTTCTTCCTTCCTTCCTTCCTTCCATCTCACTCTTTTTTTGCTACCTTCTTTATTCTCAACACAAAACTACGACGACGAAGAAAAAAGTCTTTAGCGCAAAAATAAAATTTGTAAAGAGCCCACTCCGTTGCCACATGCGTATATATATCATACACACAAATAATAGACAGGAAGCTTGAAGACGTGTCGGGAAGGGTATTTTTGTGAAGACAGACTGTGGTTACAAAAATGCAGAAGGGAAAAAAGCCTTTGCCGTTTCTTGTCATTGGGTTTTGCAAGATTACACCTTGCTTATTGCTTTGCTACGCATCTCCTTTTCCCTCTCATACAATTCCATTATGTACAGTTGATCGGCAAACAAATAAAATTTAAACTGTGCTTATAAAACCTGCATTGCATTTTATACACACATTTCATCGCACACTTGAACTCACAAAAGAAAAAAAAATGCTTAAACATGCTTGAGGCATTGTCCTCGACACTCCACCACCACCGCACCGGCCTAAAAAACATAATAAATATATCCGTCATAAACTTTACTCGCTACAAATTTACACCTACTCTCGTATCCATTGAGTTGGTAACAACGGGTTGTCACCGTCTTGCATCAATAGCTCTGGATTTTTAATTTTATGACTTGACGACGACGACTACCCAATAATACAAGAGTAAGTAAATAATACATGATGGGTCGTAGTCGTAGTGTATTTAGGCGTGTGGCACTAGCAACAATACATATAAGTACAAATCCTGTACAACAAAACATCTGTTTTTGGAAGGAACACTCCCCTCCTCCCTTCAGAATATTCGTAAGGAAAAGAAAAAGGGAAAGAAAATAATGTTTTATACGTCGTTGCTGGCTTGGTTTACCGTGAAGCGAGACACTTGGAGTGGAGACCGAAACGGAGTGTAAAAAGAGATTATTTCGTTTCAATAGAAGTGTACAATGGTTGCAGTGAGATGTCCATGAAAAAAAGTGTCTCAACTTCTCCCAGAAGAAATGTACGTACGAGTGCATGTGCAGCGAAAAATCATTTACACGCACTGTGAAACAAGCCCTGTGTGCGCCTCTCTAATGTGGAAAACTTGAAATATATTTATTCTGTTTTCATTACTACGCGACACACAAACTTCGTTACTCTTTTCGAAGAAAAAGTCTGAATTACTTTGTTATTAATCAGAGACGCTATCACTTTAAAAACTCCCACAACATCCTCCCTTCTTCCCTTTACATTCTCATGTCATTATAATTTTATAATCTTATTTTTCTCTCCCTCAACAACATGCATTGCATGGCAAAATGGATGCATCAATGCATATAATATTCACGATCGTCGCTGTCTTCTCTCCTTCTGAGAGTTCACCCAGGTTGAACTGACTCTTTACTTTTTTACTCTAATATCGTGACAACATTATGCCGCACAATGTTGTGAATCTACCTTCGTCCGGTTTTTTTCATGAGAACCCACCTGAATTCACACAGACACACTTAAAAGTAGCTTCTTCATCCGGTTTTTTCCCATCGCAGTGTTTGCTCACTCAAAGACCATTCACCTAGTCAAGTTCAACTAAGCGTTCTTGTCTTAAAATATATGAAAGAAAATTTTTCCACACTACACACTCTTTTACTTCTTCTCCTTAAATTATGATTTTTATCCAAAAAAAAAATAAGAAGAAAACGATGAGCCTCAAGTATCTAGACAACATGTATAACTACAGGTTGTAACTTGCAAAGGAGGACCAACTCTCTTAAACTCTTCAAGAAAAGAATGATCGAAAGGGAGGGGAAAGGAACAAGAGGCAAAAAAAACTTTTTTTGCATCGCTTAAATAGAGCTGTGCTCGTTGTTAATTACATAAGTACATTAACTCCTCTGAACACACATTAATTAATCTTAATATTTACGAAAGACAAACTTTGTCGTAGAGTGTATGATGGAAACTTACTTTGTTATGTATGCAGAAAAAACAGCGAAGAGACAATCAGCTATTTCGCTTCTCTCGAGTCTCTTTTTCTCTCGCTTCTCCCTTACTTTTTTACTCCTTCTCTCTGCTGAACTTGCAGAAAAAAAAGTAGAAACTTAGTTTTTCTTCTTCTGGAGATTGTTGAGCTCGACTGAACGACGGTAAAATGCGAGCGCGGAGAGCGGAGCACTTTGTAATCAAAATCGACTAGTTTTCGAGTTTCCTTTTTCCGAAAAGTCTGCCACTTCGTGTTTTTTTTCGTCCTCACTCACAAAATGCAAAGGGTTTGCATTAGGAAAATCCTCTGTTGAAACGAGTCAAACAGACATTGGAAACTTACAACAAACACAATTTGTGAGAGAAGAGAAGAAGAAAACCCAAACTTTCTGCGTTGCTGTCGAAGCTGGAGTCGTGCACCACGAAAAACGAACGACGATGACACAATCTATACTTATGCACTCCGAAGCTTGTGGCAAAATTGCAAGAGAAGCAGCACCCACTTCGCTCAAGTGCTGAATGAATACTGAAGCTGGGGAGACATGAGAGGTTACATTAGAGGAGTCGTCGTGAATCGCTCTCTCTCTCTGTCCCAACCTTATTCCATTACCAACTCGAACACATGTATTCTCCCTCTCTTCGTTCTGAGCTCACTTCTTCGTCGTGTACGAGCTTTCGGCTAAAGAAAAAAAACATTGCATCTAACGACGACGAGCAACATGAGAGTATATTGCTCGGAGCGAGCCTCAGACCTCTGCCAGCTAGTCCACTCACTCCCCCGATTTTTTAGTCAGAGAGAAAAAAAGACGACAGGAGAAACACGAGTGTTGTTCTCACAGAGAGAGAGAGAGCAAAAAGAAATAAGAGTGAGACACTGCTGACTTGATTGTGAGCTTGAGCTGAGTAGCAGAGAGAGAGGAGAAGAGTTGGCTGGAGCTGGAATATTTTTCCATTCCATAGGTTAGATCCCGAGTCTGGAAAGAATGACTACATACAAATAGAAGAAACTTGGCTGTGCGTTCTCTTGGAGAGAGCACTGCTGCACTGCCACGGCATACGGGAAACCAAACCACAGTCAAGTGTTGTTGTTCATGTACGTATTGCTTCTGGCTTCTAGGCACGGTTGTAACTGTCTTTTGAACCGACTCAGCTCACTCTCTCAAGGTATGGGATATAGCACACAGAAGCCAGTTGAATTGCCATTGCCACTCAATCTCTTATGCTTTTACCATTGCGATGCTGCTGCTCTGCATACAGCTGCTCTCCGTGTGGATATATCCACACATCCACCTCGAAAACGCGACGTTTTTTACTGGAAGACTTCTTTGAATTCCAATGTGCTACGTACTAATTCACGCAATATTATCTATAAACGAAAGTACATAAGAGCGCATGGAATAAAAATGCGAGCGTTTTTTACCACGTTAGAGTGGATATCTATTATAGATATAAGTATATATTGGTCGTCTCTCTAGGAATTTCGGTGGGAAGGAAGAAAAAGTGGAGGAGGAGGAAAAAGAGATATTATATGAAAACTCTCTAATGTTCAATACTGAGCCATCAAGGCTACAGAGGAACAGCACATTCTTGTTAAACTTGGTGCAACTTCGAAGGTATGCTATTTCCTATAATGTGATACCACTTCGCCATTATAAGCAGCCAACGTCTCTCTTCTCTCCGTTAATAATGCTACTTCTGATTCCATACTTGTTAGTTTTGCAATGCTAATGTTCCGCAGTTGAAGTACTATCATATCGTCATGCATTTGCAACATCAAGCTGTACACTTATGCCAGCATAAAAAGCCGTACTTTTTGCTCCATGAAGGAATCTCATTAAATTAGGACAACGTTCACAGTTCGGATTTGGATACTAGCAGCACTCTTCTCTTCCCACTCTCCTTAGCACTGAATTGGAAACCAACAAGAGGAAACGGAGAGATGTTTTTCTCTCTCCCTTCCTTCTCTCCTCCACGGGAAAAGTACATACAGCTTTATTCCAGCTTGCGAGAGAGAGAGAGAGAGGAGGAACGTTACGTGGGGTTCGGAGAGGAGGCGAGGAGAGATGGGAAATGCATGGACGGCGTAAAAGGGAAAAGTGGAAGAATGATACGATGCCAAAAGATCCCGGAGCACGGCCTCTTGTACCATTGTTGTGTCGAGGGATCATCCATCAACTCCATGGATGTGCGTAGGTACTTCTTTAGTATTCTAATGGATCTCCAAGTTGAAACTCTGCTAATAGAATTACGTTATAATTTGATGTGACACTAGTGTTATTACGATGATTGCGAAAAAATAAACTTAATTAACTGATGGATAAATTGGATGATGCTACGAAATAATGTGCTTCTCAAATATTGCCAAGCATATAACTAACTGAACGTTTGGAGGACTGTTGGTGACACATTAGCTGGAGAAAGGTGCCCTTGTGTGAGTCATCGACTTCATGTTTTCTTGTGGGCGCAAAAATGCATGCCTTTCATGCAGAAATATGCAGTCGGTCCGTGTGCAGGCCTCCATTCTCAGGTTTTTAATTTGTACGCCTTGCTATTCCCCTTTCCCACATTTTATTCCAATGTTCAAGGACCCACTGCAGTCCACATGGGAAGTGCCCCTGTAATATTTAAAGGGCTCACTTGCTTTGTATAATATAAGCCTGTCTTTGTTGCATTTCCCTTCTTTCTCTACTTTCCACAAAAATTTTCTCTTTTCATTTTGGACACTTCCCGGAACGGCCTCCTTTTCGATTAACTGGCAGAACCGCATCACTCAACCAAAGCTCTTATTACATTTTCTGCTCCTCGCCTTTCCCTCTGAAAAGGCTGCGAGAGGGAAAAGGAAAACTAGAAAAGAAAATAGTTTTCGTAAGTGACTTAAGAAGCCAAAATGAGCGCGACTTCATGTGTGTGTATGTGTGTGCGTCTGTGTGTGTTCATTTTGTAATGTACACACGTACGGGATCGAAACCTTGATAGTCTCAAGAGGGAATTTCCTCAATGTAATTGTGCCTAAGTGAGTGAATTGAATTACTTATATAATGCTAATAATGCTTTATGCTATTTCAAGGAGGACATACTTATAAATAGCAAGGAGCCAGAATAAGAGTGACTGTCTACCGAAATGGAAACAATTTCACGCAACTTCAACAAAGCCTTTCTCTCTCTCTCCTCTTCTTCTAATAAAGATCCTATGGAGGAGCATCTCAAATCCTACTTTATTTTATTCAACGATTTCAGAAAAAGAAAGCAGCCGAATGAACCACTGCCTTTGTGCTGGTGGTGGTGCACCCACTTCTGCCCAGCAAAAGCATACACACATTCCTCATTTGCCAACTTTTCGAGTGTCTACTCGCTGATGCCATATATGGCCTTAGTTTTTATACTTCTTCGTCTATTTCATTCCGCGATTCATTTACGACTTTGAGAACGACATAATTATCTACATAATGTACGTGTATGCGTGCATATGCAGCCGCCTCATGAATGATAGCAGTGTTGATCTTGAGGGGAATAATTTAATTGGTGAATGTTCACTTGATGTGATCATTACATACGAAGTGGTCCGCAAAAAAAATAATAACTGCTCGAATGAACAAGATTTATGGCCGGACGGTAGAAAAAGCCCATGAAATGAAATGGCAAAAGCATCAGCCTTGTTTCGTAGTCGTACTAGAGTGCACACATATATACCTACGTTATTTATGCATAACACAAGTGCAGAAGATTGCGGTTTCAAGTACAGAATACTCTTCATCTTCCAATATCCGCTTACTGCTTTCAAATGCTTCTCTCTCTCGCTCCACTCTCCACACATCCAAACAATCCAAAGTTGACTGCTCACTCGAGGATATGCAGAGCTGCTTTTTAGAGGGAGAGAGCATGTAAAGTGTCGTAGAAAACACAGCTTACGTAGTAAATGAGTTAACACGTACATATTAATTAACGTAATGGAGTAATGACAAGGCGGCTTGGATGCCAGTCTTCCGCGATATTTACATCAAAACTGGAAAATATCATCGGATGGTTGTGGCAGAGAGAGAGAGAGACGAAGAGTTAAATGATGTCGATGAGAGAATTCTTCATGAGATTTGCTTTCACGCCATGTGTGAGCACTCACAAGAGTCGATATTTTACTGCGTACAATACACCTCTGATATGATATTTAATTCGTTGGTTGTCAAATTGAATCACTGAGAAAAACGTATTATTTATTTCAACAAGGCAATCGGAACGACGCAAAACATTCCGCCTGCTCTTGTCATTGATTTGGATATTATTTATATGGCTTGGGAGAGTCATCGTTAATTTTAGTCTGAATTCGGTCAGTCTAGTGTGCTTACTCATTTCATATTATCATGTTATAGTTTGCAACCTAACACGACGGTATTCGGTCAACTTTTGTCGTATTTGTTCTACCCAAAATATATTATTGCTCGAATATTTTGTGAAGAAGTGTTCGATTGGTTGTCGTCCGAGTTTGACCCTTTTACTGTTGTGGAAATGCATTAAGTTTTTATATATTTATTATTAGAAACTGACAACTGACAGCGTTTCATGAGCTGATGATTTCCTTTAGATAGATACTTAAGTAGTCCTTGTGTAAAAAAAGCTGTTGATGCTTTCCATCGCTAATAGAACCTTGCGAAGAATATTATATCAATCCAATGAAAAGTACAAAATGCATTTATTGAGTGCTAAAGTAGTTTATGATTGTGTATTTGTAAAAGCCTGAAATATTTCGCAGAGTCCATTTACTATGCTGTTTTTCCATTCCAGCGTCTAAAAGCAGCAGTATCAAGGCTGAACAACGTTACTATACGCAGCTGTTAAAGGTAACTAAATGATCATATTGTATCTTTGTATCCATATCCCACTAATCCCACTCCCTAATGCATAAAAAAGTATAAGCCACATGGTGAATGTGTGATAGATTGAAAACGCTGGAATATTTAACAATTGTTATGCCATGCGGCTAAATATGTGACCTAAAACCGAAGGAAATCGAAACAGAGTAGGACTACAAGGCTCATTGAATATTAACGACGTTATTACTATTAGCGATTACAAACATTGGAAAAAGCATCCAATTTGATAGGACAGGCAAGTTAGACGCGCAACTCAATTTAGCAAGCAGCACCCTCGTAGGAACCTGGTGTGTTACTCATGAATTTCCCTTTTTCCTTCTCTCAGCTTACATAAAAGTAATGAATGTTTTACATTGGGATGGAATCGAGAATCAAAATTTGAAGTATTTTGCGATTGAACATTAGGCATTAGCAGCGTTCTTGTTCAATGCTCTGTTAAATATTGCAAAGACTGGAGAGAAAAATCCAAAAAATAACCAATCAATGTACGAACAGGTGCCTTCCCTGGCACACTGAATGAGTAAACAACGCTGTCAGCCTGAGTGTCTATATAACTGATGGATTATGTATTTTTAAGCGCTCATATTCGCATCGCAGACAACTTCTCAGGAAAAGGGAGCGCAACAGTCAATCCATAATGGAGACTATAATATAGCATGTCGTTTCAAAGTATAATATGGTCATGGATTTAGCTGTCACTGTCAATAAATTCGTATATGCATACATTAGAAATTCATTGATTGACTTTTCGTAAGTGTTTTTTACTCTTTCAACCAAAATATTGAACATTTTGTCTTTGTGGAGTCAGCCAAACAATTTGAATCGAATAGGCACACTTGTGTTGCTTGCGCTAGAAAGGATTTTTTTTCCAATCCTACACAAAAACACGGAAGGGTTAGGTAGGGTCACCTAAATAAATAGAGACGTAGTTTAATTGAAATTTTTATCCAGTAGTCAGTTCCGTCAATTCAATTCCTCCATGATCGATGAAACAACCTTCTTATTGTTATTTATTATGTTGAATGCAACACAGGACTGTATATGATACACTCTTCCCAATTTCACATGCTTCACTCGGTGTGATCAATTCAACTTAAATCATTCCCAACTCTGCGATTAATGGATTTCCTTGTCTACGAGATATAAACTGGAGACTTGTTGTGATTTTAATTTAACGAGTGTGGATTTTTAAAAGCCTGGAATGGAAGACCATTGACAAACGTAATATGTAAGTATACTAGGAATATTTATATGCTTGCTTGCCATAATATGTATGCCGCTAGACAAAGGGTGACAAATTGATCCGAATTGTCACAGTCATAAAAGTAACAATCTGGACACACCTACACTTCTAATTGTCGATTCCGATAGAAAAGCACAGTAGTCATAATTCAGCACTTGCACTTGAAATACCCCTCGAAAGGCGATGAAGCGCGCACGCGCAGTAAATTATTTTATGTCGCATGTCAGATGTGGGCATACGAGTGGAGGGAGGAATTATCAATTAGTTTGCTCCGTCGATTCAAACCCTC
>JAQFZW010002403.1:0-17637 GCA_034687055.1 Heteromurus nitidus | reverse complement strand
ATCCTTCTCATATTCACACTTGCTATCATCAGGAAAATATGGCAGATGCTGTTTCCCTTGTGTCATCTAATCATCATCGTGAGAGGGGACAGGGACAGAAATCGTTAGCCTGATTATTGTGGATTTTTACTCACACTTTTACTCTCGTCGATTCAGCCCTTTTTCCTCCACTTGGCTTCCTTCAGTTTAACCCTTTGTTTGTATTTTGTCGACAGTACACACTCTGTTTTTGATTGAAGGAAGGAGTAAACGAGTTTGATGTTGTTCAGCTGTGGCAGCTTTGCAATGAATATATATATATACTTACATATAACCTAGTTGAAACTGAGAGAATAGAAAGGAGAGCAGCGGAGGCGTACACGCGCTATTATGACAGTAGCCCATTCAGAAATGTATAAGAGAGGAGTAGAGCATTATTGTTTTCATTATTTTGTTCGTCATGACTCCTACGACGAATAATTGTCCTCCATTGTCACCAGTCACTGGGCATACAAAACTCTCTTGACGCAGCGATGTAATGTCACAAGTTATATACATGTTTTTTTCAGAGAGTGAATAGGAAATGGGAAAAAGTGATCCTCTCGCCTGTATGAATGTAGTAGCTTTTATATATGAAACACGATCATACCTCATGGCTGACAAATAGTTGTTGCTTTCGGGGATAATGGAGTTGAGGACAAAAAAGGGAAAATGTAGTTAATAGAGCAAAAAGCAAAGTGTCATATGAGATACATCACCTCGCGGTGGTGGTGACAACACATCTCATCATACACCCTTTTAGAATGCGTAATACAAGATCAGGTGTGAATGTAAATATACATGTATACGGATACATATGTATGCATCGTGACACAAATGAAAGTGGAAGTATTTTTATTTTTAAAAATTATTTGAAATTAATTTTAATTTGTAGGCCCAGTGGAAGGGAGCAGCTCATTGTACGGCGCACAAACTCAATCAGCTCAGGGAGGAGGGAATGGGAGCTCCGTGAGCAACGGAGTATCCATGTCCTCCATGTCTGGCATGGGTCCCGTATCCATGCCCATGACAGGTCAAACGGCTGGAGGTGGCTCAGGCTCTGGATCCGTGTCCTCTCCAGTCGGAACGCCGGCGACGAGCAGTTCCACTGCGTCTGCAGCGGCCGCTGTTGCCACAGCGACGTATGCAGCCGCCCTTGGAAACTCATTAATGGGCTCTGCTTATGGGACGACGCCGTCATCTCTCATACCGTCGCAGGTGAGAAATGTTAAAATATTTTTCAGTTGTTGCATATCGCCCCAAAAATATACATTCTTGGTTGGTGAGAGAGAGAATCGATTTGGAGATTAACTCGTTGACAAATTTTGTAAAGTTATTCGCGAATTGAAGTAAATAGCAAACGAGTTGTAAGTTTACATTCTCCTCATTCCTCAAAGATTCCGTGTGTTCACACAGGTCAAGTGAAGCATGTTGAGGAGAAACAGTAAAACGACGACTGCTGCCTTGTTTTCATTTCATTTGACTAATTACGCCCCCAATATAAAATTGCTTGTTTTGTGTGTTTCTATATGATGAACATGAGAATAGTTTCTTCTCTTCACAAATCTCTCTCTCTCTCTCTCCATCTGAGCACAATTACGTGGGAGCAACTGAAGGTCGTAAAATTGTAAAAATGAGTAGCGCCGGCCGCCACCCCAAAAAAGACTTGCATTTTGAACACATGGTCATGTTTGAGAAACTGCATTCGAACAACGTATTCTTACTGCTGCGCTGCGCTTCCATTTATTGCCTCGTATTGAGAAGCATGACTTGCTCGCTCACTTCCTTTTGTGACAAATAAAAACGAAGGAATGAAGTGAAGTGAAGTAGTTGACTGAACGCAAAGAAATAAAAAAAGAGTAAATACTTAAGTTTACTACATTTATCCTCAGCAGCTACAGTTTCTTCTCTCTTCTTTTTTTTGAGAGAAAAAAGGATAATTGGCTGAAGTTGAGAGGAAAATCAGCGAAATTCTTTGGAATTCGAGATATAATAAAATGGATAAAATAAAATGGAAAATGGTGACGAAAAGGACAAACTGAACTCTCCTTTTTTCCATTTGACTTCTTTTGTCTTGACTCTTTTTTTTCTAGCATTCCAATTTTTTGTCAGTTAATTTTTTTTGTATTACGCACACAAGTCACGACCACATTTTACTCCTTTTTGTGACAAAGAAAGAGAACAAAAGCGATAAAAATGCAAATTTTCAATACAATCACAGTTTAAAGGCTTTGAAACTGATTTTTGGGAGTGTATTTTTTTGTGTTGTTTTCAAAAATGGGAACACAGATGAGCAATGGAGCATCTCCACCTACAGCGCTGAGTGGGTATGGTGTGCCCAGCCAGAGTCATGGAATTCAAGATGATACTCATTGGGGAGCGCTTAGTAGCCGATCTGGAGTGCCGAGTTCTCTTACCTCCGCTTACTATCCCTCACCTGGGCTCATGGGACCTGTAGCACCAAGACATCAACCTTACTACGGCTGGTAGGCTCTCACCTCTTTCTAACAATTTTCAATAGTGTAAAAAAACGACAATAACTTTGATTCGTGTGGTTCGGAATATTTGGTTTAAAAAAACGATGACAAACTTCAAGAAATGAGATAGATTAATTTTAGACTAAATGCTTTGTTACATATTCATATTTTAGCATGATTGCCTTGAGAGCGTTGTAATATATATCTGCTGTGTGAATTTGAGTATGTGGAAGAAAATATTAGAAAAAAGTTGGCGTTACAAACTCTTTCTTGAGACACTGTTTGCTTTATTGTCCTTACGAAAGATCGAAAAGAATTTTATTGAAATTATCAGTTTGAAGGAGCACATTATGCCGATGTACATTTCTTTTTTGATAATTGATCGTCGTTGTAATTCAGCTTTACTCATTTGTTGGCCACACATGTGTGCGCATCTTTGTGAATAGAAAAAGCTTTTGTGTCGAGTGGATGGGAAAAGTGTTTTGTCGAATTGTGATTATATTATATTATACTGCACTACACTACGAGTTGTGTTTTTATTTCGCTATTAGTAAGGATAATGAATGATAATTAACTCAAGTATTAGTTTTTATTTGTTTGAAGTCAGAGACAAGCTTTACCCCAAAACGTCATTCATCGTCGTCCTAAATGTATTGTAGTTATAAGTTTATTAATACTTGTTGAGTTTCACCCGTTGTTGCATGAAGAATTCTTCGTTTTTTTAAAAAAAGAAGAAAGAATATAAAATGAAGGTACACTTTTTTGTTTATACGTTCTAGAGTTAATGTTGATCTCTTTTGCTTACTTAATTTTTATTTGCTCCTTTTAACTTGCTATTAGCTTACACACAAGATAATTATTATAGAGAAAATATTTAAGCTTGAATAAGGGAGACTAGTTGTGTTGCATACTTCGAGAAACAGTTTTCGTTTCCAACAAAAAAAAATTATTTCAAAGAAGAAATATGGACCGAGTGTGATTTTTGAGAATGGCTACGATGACTTGATGAAGATCATTTTTTTAAAGTGCACTTTACATGTTCATGACATGACTATACAGATTCAATTAGTGATAGTTTAATGAGCGGATGGGTTGCGTGTATGAAGTGAAGTAACAAAAAGTGTGAAAAGGGTTGCATGTGTAAAATCGCAATATCGCAGTGAGAAAAGTATGAAGTTTGCTATACTGCCCCAGTGCACGAAGCCATCCTCTTGTAAAGATCCCTCTTCTCAAAAGCCGATGTAGGTGAAAAGTCGTTCAACTAAAATGAGAGAAACACTGTTATACACTTGAGTAAATATATATTTATAAATATGTGCCTTCAGTGCCTTTATGAAACCAGCAAAATTTTTAATCAAATGTAGCTTGGTACTTGCACAAGAATTCTTACATCTTACCACGAATTATATTTGCTAAGGCTAACTTATGGTACAATTTGCGTAATAATCCGAGGATATTTTATACTCAAAAATCAATACTGTCACAAATAATAGTGTTTTAAATGCCACTGTATTATACAAATTGTATGTTGCATGTTTGTAATTTTCAAGTGTAAATCCGTAATTTAAAGGTTTAGTTGTGCGACCCCCGGATAAGGTTTGTTTAGTGAAAATAAGTATTTCTACCTATAAAAAATTGTGTGACATGCTGGCTCTTATTTTGTGTGTTGGATTGGAAGTGATTGGACCTTTCTTCCTCAACCCTGAGTGCTTGAGTGTATCGTTTGGATATTTAAAAAAAGTAGAAAATAAGTGTTCATAGTGGTCGACTCACTGAAAAAATGTTTATTTGTTGCTTGGATGAAGAAACGATGTAAATTCCTTATGATAAGCTTACTTTTACGTATATCGTCGCTTATTATTATGTGTACTTAATTTTACCCTAGACTAATTAGAGTTTAGAAACTTAGTGTTTAAGTGACACCCAAAAAATATTATAACCGAGTTGTGTGCAAAACCACAGACAATAAATACATCTACGCATATTCTCTATTGTTTCTGAAACCAATCGCTCATTTTCTCGTTATTAAATAATTCCTTTAATTCTCATCCATCTCTCCATAATATCATCAAATCCAATGTATTTACGTACTTCAACGTCAAATCTATTTCCACAAATAATTTGTAAGATGTCCATGTGATCAATGTGATATGATCCACCCCGTCCCAGGACCTTCATTTCCGGACCACAAACGTTTTTTTACATTGTGAGAGGCCCCACGTTTTGCAGACTACGAGCAAATAATTATTGTTTTTTTATCCGATAGATTTCAATTTCAAATATTTGTTCACTCTTGTTCTTATATCATCCAACTGGTTATATGCGCTCTGCAAGAGTTTACATGATTACAATCTACGAAAGCATTTTCTCATCATACAATTTCCTTCGATATATTTGAACAAACATCGGAGGTGTCCACAAAGCCCATCAAATACTTAATCCTTCACATTGTCAGCATATCGGATGTCATTTGGAAGATAGATCGTCTATAAATTGTATAGACTATGCATTATGCTGTCTACCGAAACGTCATTGGTTAGTTTAGATATTGAGATAATTTTGCACGATGATAGATTTAAAAGGATGGGATACTTAAAATGTTGAGACTAAAAGATTTTTTGTGGTGGTTACCACTATAACGTTACAGTGTTGCAGACTTTTGAGCTAGCTAAAAGCCATTTTAGCCGCTAAATTGACTGATAGTATCTCACACCTATCCAATTGATTTCTCCATTGGATGCAGACTTGTAATCTTTTCAATGATCAGGGAGGGACGTTCACAATTATGAAAGTAGCTTTTATTTCAAACACTCATATCAATATCTATGTATCTGTCCTGGTGTAAATTATATATCTTGCCTCACCATATTTTCCCCCTAAAAATATACCTACGTTCGACTCGCATTTGAAGCGATGAGTTAGGTTTTATTTTATTTTATTATACAACAGCGATCCAGAAAAATGGTTGAAAACAGCTCAGAGGTAACAATACAGCTCGGAATTGACAATGAATTTAGTTTGTTGGTTGTTGCGGAGTGGAGTGTTGAGGTAAGATGATAACGTGATGGGATGACGTTATAAAAGTCTTATTTTTTTGTCGAGCTGATGATGAGGATGATCATGTTCATGTTCTTCATGATGATGATGATGACGGTTAGTTGATGGTTGAATGGATGGGAAATGTTTTCAGGTTTTTGAGTGTTGATAGCCGTGGCAGCTACTGGGACGAGAGAAAATGATCCCAGAAGAGGTTGTCAGGCGTGTCGAATACTTTGCATCCTTTCCTCCCTTTCTGTTTCTCTTTTTATCCCAACAAAATACATAAATACATTTTTTTATCAACTCGGATCATGATGGCAGACAAGGGAACCAGGCAGCAGCACATCTCTTACATTCACAACACCATATCAACATATCATCGCAGGTAAAAATGGAATATAAAAATGGGATCTACTACAACAGACTGACATAGACGCTGCAATGTGGCAGTAGTGGTGATTCAAGTGATGTGGACGTGGAATGTGGTGGCGGGGTGGTTTTTTGGGGACTGATAATGATACGTTTGGTTTAAAAAAACGTCTAACTTTTTGAACAAACTCTTGTAGTTTTTGTATTATGGCAGTAGTATCAGAGTTTATGCCCATATGGCTTCATTCACAGTTGCTTTTCTTATGACATAAACATAATTATGTCAGATGGAGCAAACGTATAAAAATAGATTTGCTTTTGTGGGATAATATAGCCTCGAACACATTTTTAGTTCATTTCATATTCATATTTACGTAATATATAATATGTGTAAAAGGGACAAATCGTCATTTTTCACTTTGTTCCACACTCAACTTGACTCAACATATAACGCGCGCGCATTATATTTATGGATGCACTTCAACCCCGTGCCGGTGATAATAAGTTGTTGCACAAGTTTTGAATATTTTTTTCACAAAAGGTGTAACTACTCTGATGCAATAATGGAAATATATATTTATGGTAAATATGTTTGAGTAGGTAATTTTGATAGCCATTTGATAAAATGCCGTGGACATTTATCCTAAATTGTCTTGGAGTAAAGGTAAGTCGAGTTGGTGATTTCTGATAGTATTTATAGACATTCAACATTTATAACTCCTTGCGTTAATAGTAAATATTTTCCAGTTTAAACAGTGAATGTATATGAGAAAGTTGCAGCAATGTTTGTCGCTTGTTGATTTAGGCAGTTTTAAAGGCCCGGCACCCCCGCCGCATACCTCCTATGTACCTCCTAGCCGCCAGCCGCGGACCCTCCAGCCGCCAAACGCAGCTTGAAATATACCTCTTAAATAATCACGTATTTTCATCCACATATCAACTATTCATTATTGTTGCATTGTTCACAGCTTCGTTGCTTTATAATTTTCTTCCATATAAATATATACATACATACGTATATAAAATTTATACACATGAGGCTCTTCTCATCATTTTCTTGCCCTCTCCACTTTCCATCACAGTAAGTACGGAGACATAATTGAACTTTTTCTGTGACAAAGTGAATCGTAAAACATGTCAATTTCCTTCCAATAAATGAAATATAAAAAGTTTAAATAAAATACTGTTGAATTTTAAAATTAAAACTTAGGGTTTACCCAAGTTTTGGAGAATTCCTTGCCAATTCCTGCCTAAAATTCTTGGTTTCTTAATAGAATTTTAAGGGTGTCAATTTCGGTGTCGCATACTGGCTCAAGTTGAACAGGAATAACAAGGTTGCCTCTGACTCGTTGTTCAACAATCTGCTTTAATAGTAAAGTAATTGTTGTACTTTATAATTGAGAAAAACACGATTTTTACATAGTACAACCTTCAAGAGTTCTCGTCCTCGAAGTCGTGAACCACTCAAATCCATCAAGCTAATTTTTCCGAATAAATTTAGACTTTTTGATGACCTTAAAATAATGTCTGAAGGATTTCGTCAGACAGACAAGGCAACTTCTGGCTCCTGATGTAGTTCAGATGATCAACCGACGTTCGTCGAATATTTTACTTACATGTTAAATCCGAGGTGTTTGGGGCGACAATTCCACTTCCCATAACAATTCCTACGATTCCTTCTCGAGTAACGTAACTTGAACTAATGCTCATATCCATTTCCATCCAGTTCCCGCAGAAAACTCGAAATGACTCGTTATTCAGCATTCCTTGAAATCGGGTTATTTTCGGCATACATCCAACAATCATTTCCATCTCGCGTTGCTCAATGCAGTCCTACACACGTCCTACACCAAGTTTCCATTTCCTACACCGCAATGGTTTCCATACTGAGGGTCATTAGAATCGGAGTCTCCTTGAGCAAATGAAGGTGTGCCCTCTGCTACAACAGGGACAAGAAAAATAGACAGCGTTAAAAGGAGTATAAAGTTTTCTTATTAGGTACGCTAACATGTTCCTTAAGGTCAGCGTGTGGATTCGGTTGTGAATTTGGGATTGTGACAAAGCTGCCACCTTTCCCACCATTCCTTCAACATTCCTTCTGTAGGTTTTGTAAATGAAAAGTCTGTGAAATGAAAAGGCAAGAGCAAGAGGAATTTGACGGCTTACATCTGAGATGTAAGCGGTCGTTGCTCACATATGGATACGGTGGTGTGGAGGAACTCCAATCTTTACCCAGTGAAGAACTCTGACTACTTCTGGACAACAAGTAAGTTTCCCACCAGAATCGAATGCTCTGTTGATTCTTGCTGTCATTTGTTGCCGGAACCCAAAGAGGGTGAGACCCTAACAGAGCGTACAAACGAGCCGGAAGTTCTTCAAATCAGAAAGGGGGCAAATTTCAAAAAGTGCTGAAAGCAGCGGAAATATATATCGAAAATTGTTTTTACTGTTTCCTCATATTTCTTTTAAAATATAAATTTTTGAAATTATGGGAAATTAATTGAGCGACATATGAGATGATTCAACATTGCATTTTCATGAAGAGTGGCAGCTTGAGCTTCAGTAATTGCAGGTGGAGCTTGTAACTTTCCAGACATGTCCAGAACACCTTCCAACAAACTCAAGTTGGAAACCGGCCAACAACAAAACTCATCTTCTTTAAACATGCAGTATCCTCTGCCATTCTTCAATGGAAAAATGTATTTTTAATTTTTAAGTTGCAAAACGGTACTACGGTGAAACGGAATGAACGGGTGAAATGGACGTCCGTCAAATAAATGTTTTAAGGAGAAGAGAAATCTAAACGGAGATTTTTGCTGACAATGGGTGTTGCTAGTTGGCGTTTACTATTTGATATCGGCTTACACAAATTTAAAAACTTTTATGGTTTTAGGATGTATGGCGACAATGGGACAAAGGAGTGACGAAAAAGTAACGTTAAATTTGATGCACTCTGCTGGTGCATCCCATCTGTAGCAGTTTTTAAAAATTATATGTTGAACGGGAATGATTAATGCAAGCCAACGCTTCAGAGGTGCAAATAGATTGACACATTTTCTTTACTTTTTGATCTTATAGAGGTGAGGTGAAGATTATATTCACGCAACCCGCAAATGATTTAACTTATATAAACTTGTGGCTAATCTCAAATTTTGTTTCAAATTTTGTATATGTTGACGCTACTGAGTTTTCTATCATACTAGAGTATTATCGCCGATCCCGTTTAATTAAATTTCAAAACGGCGGATTGACAAACCTGTAAACAATTAATATGCGAGATATTTCTTAAAATCACCTCGGTTGGATTATAAACCAGAATTTAATTGAGTACATAAGAATATTACGCTATATACTACTGGCGGCTGCGGGGTGTGCGGGTGGCGACTGAGGGTTGCCGATCGTTTTAAAGTACATAAAAAGTGAAGAATACTTTGCACTCGTACAATTGAAGTGCTACTCCTTTCAAGGTTATCATCATACAAGTAGTTATCATCATGGCACAATGGGAATAATATGGACTGTGGGATAATTGAGATAATTGCAAAATTGCTACTTAAATTCTGTCGCTGTATAAATTGCATTGTATTTTAAAAGAAAAATTATTATTAAGTCACCACCAAAAAGATACAATGACTGACTGACTGAATGATATGGTATTCCGCTTTTCAACAAAAAAAGTCCAACAAATATTATATACTTTTTTAGGTGCCGAAGGAAAAACAAACAGAAAAGCCTACGGAATGGATATTATTATGTGTGTTTTAGCACACAGCCATCATTCTCATTTTTTATACGATCTCTCATGCAAACGAAACGGAGCCAGCGAACAATTGGCTACTTCTCGCAGCCATTGTAGTAGTTCCCAGCTGCTGAAAAAAATACTGCTGCTTCTCTTCGCCAGTTATTTAGTATTATTATCACCATTTTTTCTCTCTCTTTATTTCAGACATAAAACATCAATGGAGATGTCTTCTGTCCCTGGCGAAGTAGCATCACAACCCATAACCAGATATTCACATTGTGTTCTGTTCTTCTCTCTACACTTTTTTATGAAAAAATAAAATAAAATACATGAGCATACGTGGACGCATGCGTTTATGTGGACACACTTGGAATAGCAAAGAGAAGACAAAAAAGAAATACATGCACGCTCAGGAGTTTAAAGTTAGACAAGAGAGGGTTTTTGAAAAATTCTATTTTTTTCACAATAATAAAAAATAATGACTGTGAATGAAGAGAAGGGCAAGTTACGGTTGACTGAGGTGTGAAACGAGAGGTTTGGCAAGGTCTCATGGTTTTTGCACAGGAAGCTTAATATGATTCCCTATCAAACCATGTCGAAAGCATTAATCTCATCCCCAAAAAACTCCTCCTTCTCTTTCTCATACTACACAAGGCAGACGAAGCAAAACTACTGTTTCACTCTTTGTCGACATCTCATTCACCACTTTTTATAGCACTTATTACCTATCCCATATATATCCACATGCATATATTCACGTAGAGTGGAAATTGCAAAAAAAAAATTAGTAGCAACATAATATACTGCTCGAAATAAGGTTTTGAAAAAAATAAAGTTTTTCAAATGACTCATGATCATGATGGGATATAATGTTACGGAATTCAATGGAGGATATCCTAATTTCGACAGTACTGAGCTTACAACTTAAAAGCTTCTGAAAAAAAACTTCCACCATCATCATCATGATGGCAGTTAGGTTAGTTAGTATTATTTGGTAAGATTATTATACAAAGTTGTGCTTGCATCACATCATCGCCTCGACTATATGCTTCCATGCACTCATTTTGATTTGAATTTTTTTCTGGGCTGAAACTTGAAACAAAAATATGTTGGCCAATGAGAGAACAATGGAAGAGAGAGAGAGAGAGAGAGAGAATTTGGTGAGTGAAAAGTTGGCTGCCATCATCAAGGATATTTTCATGATCAGTGAACAAGAACAAGAAGCCTTGTATTGTACGCATGTCTCGCGTATTTTGAACTACTGCAATAATCCATTCTACACAATACAAGAACGTCAACGAATCGCATCACATTTGCGATGATGTAATGCTGCTGCTCAGTTATAGTTGACAAGTTTGTTGAGTCACAGTCATCATTATCATTTGCAGATCAACTGGCTAACGAATAAAATAAATGCAAACATTTTTTTAAAAAAAAGAAAGAAGCAAGTAAATGTACAAATGGTCTGCTTTTCCTGTGGTTTTCTAATGCTTGCTTTGAGTTTACTTTACGATGAGCCACACACACGACATTTACAATGTTTCCTCTAAATATTTGGGTTCATTTCCTTCGAGATAAAATATGGGGATTTGTCGACATCTCACCAACTTTCTCTGTGGGTGCGTGGTGAGCGGCTAAAAAGTGGAAAGGACGAGAGAGAGAGGTGAGTCAAGAAGCATAATGTTGCTCCTACTCTGCTACGAGAGAGCAGTTAACATATTTCGACAATATATTTTTTCT
The DNA here is from genome assembly GCA_034687055.1 of Heteromurus nitidus. Classification (NCBI taxonomy): domain Eukaryota; kingdom Metazoa; phylum Arthropoda; class Collembola; order Entomobryomorpha; family Entomobryidae; genus Heteromurus; species Heteromurus nitidus. The sequence goes on along the minus strand of JAQFZW010002403.1, from coordinate 6,252 downwards.
ACTCGGATTGTGAAGCATTGGATCGGAAATGAGACGGCTAATTGAAAAAGTCAAAACACATGTCACCGCCCATATGTTATTGCAAGGTTTTTGTAGTCGAGAGAGGGAAAGGGTCTTCTCATCTCCGATGTGCAAGTTGTATATATTATTACACCCAATATCACATATATCCCCCATTTATTTCTCTCTCTCTCTTGAGATATTGTTGAATTTCGTGTGTAAGGAGAACCCTTGGAGCATAAATATATTTTTCATAGGCACACAAGCAATCCATCTAAAGACCACCAAGAGGAGCAGCTGCAATCTTGTTTCACGTTTAAAAAGTGAGGGATGAGATGAGATGCACGAATTGCTGCATCTGAACCCACTCCCTCAACTCTCCTCAACTACATCTTTTAACATGACGTGCATCAGTGAACTTCACATCTCGCCTGTGACATGAGAAATTGTTCGTTTATTGCAGATTGCAATAGAAAAACATATTTTAAATATATTTCTTTCGCTGACAAGTTGTAGTCGATCCACAATAATATTTTGCTTCTCTACAAAAGATCACATTAAACAAATGTAATCCTATGACAACTCGGCAATACTTTCGATACTCTAACTCCTCAACTCAATAACATTTATGAAGTGGCTGTGGCGTAATATGCAAAAAATGGGAGGTGAAACAAAAAGGAGAAGCATAATATCGCGTTTTCAGAGGTGGGCACTTAAAAACGTATTCATTTATGGGGGCATATTATGTTTGTGTGTGTGTGTGTGGTGTGATGAATGTAACAGTGCAGAACGTCATAAATACTTTTCATCACGCTTATGACAACGACGCTTTCTTTCTCTCTTTTTCGCTTTACCAGCATTAACGATAATAATTGCCATGCCACACACAGACAGAGTTAGATTATCCATATAATCCCGTAACTCAAAATAAGAAAAAAAATTACTTTAGGGATAAGGCATACATTTTTTCAAGTAACAAACTCTTATTTTTGCTTCTGGGATTTTCTTTAAAATTGCTTCAAGAAATGAAGAAGATGAGGACGCGTAAAGGTAGAAAAGAAGGCAACTTGCAAAACTTTGAATTTGGTTCAATCTTAAAAACATTGAATGCATATCTATAGTGAATGCATAAAAAATACAAATTTACTGTCCGTCCCAAAAAAAAACTCGAGGATAGGAACATGTATGCGGAGATTGAATATGATGACTATGACGGTAATCACTTTTATAGCCAGTGTCTATTTCTCTCTCGTCGTAGTTGTTGTTATGCAATACGTGACTTGAGTAGAACAGATTACACATAATAATATCTCTGGCAGCTCGGCACACTCGTTTGAGTGGTTTGGTTTGTGAGATGACGGATTTTTATGCAAGTAATTCTCTCCCTCTCTCCCCCAAGTTTCATAAACCCACGACGACATCGAGGAAGATGAAAAAGGTAAAAAGGAAGAATTACATGCCATCACACATTATTATTTGTCATTATCTTTGACTCGTCGTCGTCGTCATCTTCGAATCGAGTGATGAAAATTCATGAACAAAATGGGAAAAGAGCAACAATGATGCAATCCAAGAGAGACAAAATATTTATATGCATGATACAAGAAAGAGACTAGCGAAAATGGAGAGAGAGAGAGAGAGAGAAATTGTTGAAAGTGAATACGAAATTAGCTCACAACACATACACATACCCACCCAAGGTTTGATTCAAGTTGAGAAAATGATATTACGTCAATGTCCATATTCATATTCATCATCATATTTTTTGGGAGCACACACATCTCGTCATATCGCATATTTTGTCTGATGTCGGCTCTCTGAAAGAAAATAGAATTCTTTCGGTGGATCCTCAAGAGAAGGAGAGGAGGAAGAAACCGTGATGGTTTGGCCGTTGACTTGAGAAATAGGTATACAGCGCAATATCCTGAATCCTGAGATTTGCATATTTTTCTCTCCTCTCTCCGTGTGCACACACAACACAACAGATCGCATAATGAGTCCTCTCTCTCTCTCTCTCTCTCAAGAATAATGAAAAACGAGAATACGGAGGAATTACGCGCTTCACACAATGGAAGCCAGGTCTGTGTACAGTAGTACATGTCCAAAATAAGTCTCTCATATTTGATTACTATCCAATCTTTCCGCATGTGTACAACATGATCTCGGAATGGAGTATACAGGCATGCAGATAAAGAGGAGAAAAAATGTTGTATATATTGTGACATGCATGAATATTTAGTATGCATCATGGCGGAATGATACACTTACATAAAGAGAGCCGACGGACGGAAGTTCTCTTTTCCAAGATGCTTTTTTAAATAAACAAAAATATAGAAGATGCTCACACTCGCTACGCTACACGCCATCATACTTGCAACAAGAGTAAACTTGTAAATCTCGATAAATCGTATGACCTGCTTGCACATATGAAAATAAAAATACCGCAAACAAGCTAATTGCATTAAAATATAAAAAGCCGTGCGTTCTTTAATGGAATGGAGGATGCTGCAAGTTAAGCTAACTATTTTGAGAAAAAGTCCGTATATATCTCATCATCAGTTCATCTTCGCCGACTCTTTGTCCTGCCCCGGCCGAATGTGGATGGGAAGTGATATGCCGACACAAGACACACATATTTTCCTAAGTGGTAATTAAAGGAGTGTGTGGAATTCTTCAGCCTTAATGAGGTCGCATCAAATGTTTCGAGGATGACAGGGAGACGGAGAGGAACCGAAAGTTGTGATCTCAAATCCAGCTCTTCTATCATCATATTCCTTTCATTTCCTGAATAAAAAATAAAATAAAAGGATGAGCTGTTTCGTAGTTCTTCCGATTCTCTGGGAGTGACATTCTGTGAAATAAATTGCAGCTGGATCTGGATGGTTTACACGTTGCGTTCTCAAATTCTCAATTACAATTCAACTCGTTAAGTTAATACTCGAGACAAGTGCCAAAGCTTCTGCCAAAGGAAAACTTGTTAATAATAAATTCTTATTCTTCTTAGTGAAAATCTTCAGTTCAGAAGTATCGCCTTATGATACCGTACATACTTACATCGAAATCCAATGACAAGACAAAAGGGTGAGAAGTGAGAGAGGGTTGCTACTTTTCTTCATAAAATAAATTAAAGAGAGCAGAGGAAAAGCAAAGCTCAAATTGACAAGTGTACACATGTACACTTGCAGGTTTGATTCACACACAAGCTCCTCCAACACAATTTGTAACTTATTATTAGGAGCGTTATCATTATCATTTTACGGGATGTGGAGGAGTCAAGTCCCCCGAAAAGACAGACTGCTCTCGTATAAAAGACTGATTAAGAGGAGAAGAATGAGGATTTCAAGGGGATTAGGGATGCTAGGCGAATAAATGAGTGCAAAAGGAGTCCATTAAAGCATTTCTGCATGCTGATTCTCTATGCCCATTACGTTTGCTATGCTACAACCTGCATAATACACAAAGCCCACGCTATAAAGCTACACATATATTTATTATGTATCTACTTATGTATATCCATACGAGAAGGGACGACAAAAATTGTGTGTGGAGGAGCACTGTTCTGAAATTTTTATCCGAGAGCGAGAGAGAAATAATCTAACCAAAATGACGACATAGATGGCCAAAGTCACAAGTGAAAAGATAAAGGAGGAGGAATTTAGATGTAACAATGCGGGTGAAATTTTATATGCGTACTTATACTTACTCCTCTGCTCGGATACACTTTTCCTTTTGAAATTTGTCACTTTTTATGAAAAAGAATGGGAATTGATTCTCGGCGAGTTTCATGCGATGTCACTCTCTCAATGAAGACGAATTTTTCGTGTCTGTAATTAACTTGAGAATGTTATGTAGAATTGTTGGTTGGTAGATTGTAACTGGTTTTTGTGCCAACAAAACTTTGATTCGGAGGAGGAGGCGATGATGATGATGATGATGATGAGAGGGTGCGAAATTCGTTTCGAGTTGTCACAAGTTCGTAACTAGAAATTATTCGCAGATCACTCGAATTTTCATACTTGGAAATGTCTCACTTACCTTTTCCTTTCAATTAGCGAGGGATGGAAGAGAGGCTATGGAGAGAGGGAGAGGAAAAATATGCTTAGCTCATTAACCTCAGACCTGAAATGATGACGAGAACCAATGCAATTGGTTACAATGTGGTTCTATATATGTTTACCTTTTCCCCAAATCCTTCAAGTTGAGGCAGTGCAGTGACACTTGCTGCAGGATTACTTATTGTTGAGAGCTTTCTACACAATCCAAGTTATTAAATAGGAGAGCGAACCAATGCGCATAACAAGGTGATAAGGCAACTATTGAAGGTAGATTTCATGAAGTAAGTACTTGTAACAACCATCCTTTGAAGGTACAAGGTACCTCCTTCCCCTTTTACCGTCTAATAATACCCTTTCGCCCCATAATTGCATGAAATAGACACTCGTCAAGCCAGTTTTTTACGAGATGTGTTACACAACGTAAAATTATGGGGAAGATAGTGACAGGTATCGGGCTCAGCCAATCACGATGCACCGCTACAAAGTAGTATGTATAAATTATTTCTTACGTAAAACATGAAATTTACTAATGAGCGCCTAAATTCATTCACTAAAACATTAATGAAAGATAAATGCATCCATATTATATTTTTCCAAACTTCACAAAACACGTAAATGCATAGTATTAGCAACTGCGCACTTCCACAGCCGAGTTTGAAATGCAAAGGTGTATTCACTAAACACACATGTACGTCTACGTCCTATACAAATATGAGGAAAGTGTAGAGGCATGAAGAGCAAGAGGCAACATCACGTCCACGTCACAAAACTTGCCACGGATATCAAAAGCAGAAATATGGATGTTAGAGTGACAGATAAGGTATAACTCGAGAGAATAAACCCTTTCGGTAGTTCTCTCTCGCTTTTTACGCAATCATTTCAAACTTTAACGTAATCTCCTGTTGTGAAGGTGCAAATTTTTTTACATGTGAATGTGAAGTTAAGGCCTTCAATTTGATTGTGTGATAGAAACATGTGGGCCACTCTTGCATTTCAATCCTTAAATGAAAATAACGTTCGTCCTGTTTTTGATCAATTTCGACAAAATACATAAAAATAAAATAAAAAGTAAGTAGTAACAACACTTGGATATTATGACAAGACTGTCCGGACCAGTTGGGGCAACGTGAGTCACTCCGACAAACAAAACTCATCCCGATCTCAAGATGGAAGAGGTTTGTTTGGGAGGTGCGATGTGATGTGGTAATAACATTAATTGTACCGGTGTGACTCAATGTTGTTTGTAACCTGCAACAATAACAACCCACTGAGATGATGAGAGAGACTCGAAATTGTCAAGAAATTTGTCATGCATGATTCGCCGAAAATGGAATCATAAAAAGAGTGAATATTAACTGGGTCAAGGACTCGAAACTATTCAATTTAATGAGAGAGAGAGATGAAAAGGACCAGGTAACATGAGAAAATGAGAAATCTAGGTAAAAGGTGAGTCGACATTGTGACTGCTAAACTCATCGTATTATTATTCACTGTCATCTCTCCCAACAACACTGGTCATCTCAAAAAAAAATCTGGAGTTAAGATGAAACTGTTGGAAGTAGTAGAAAAGTGTGGATAATTTCGATTTATTAATTTTTCAGATGAATCTCATGATTAGTGACCATCTGAACTGACTGAATAATATGAAACACTGGAAATCGTTGTTTTAGAAGAAAATAACGAATTGCATCAGTACCAACCACGAGTTCAGATATATTTTTTGGAGAACAGGGGCAGAAGAAACAACACAAAAGATACTTTTTTCTACATTTTTCTGATGTTGCAGTTGTGTAGTAGAGAGACGATGCTTTTGATTATGAGACAGAATGTAGAAGCTCTCCGGATGGTTGGCTGTCGCCGACAAGAAAATTATAATAAATCTGCGGATCATGCGGATCTAATGAGAAAAGACCCAAACTTTGTTGCTGTATTCTAGATAAAAGCAAACGCCTTCGCAGCTACTTTGTCTTTCTTCCTTCGACTTCTCGTCATGCCACTACGACGACTACTTTTTTTATATTTCGAATGAAGAAAAGTTGAGTTTTATGAAGATAATGATGATTTTAGTCTCGCATGATTATGTATAATTACGGGAAAGCATTGTGAGGATCGAGTGGCAAACAACAATGGGGAATAAAGGTGGACTATAGACGACTCTCAAAAAACAAAATTGCTACCAACACAAACAGTCGCAGTC
>JAQFZW010002402.1:0-17638 GCA_034687055.1 Heteromurus nitidus | reverse complement strand
GCAACACTTCAAAGTGTATGTTCACACTAGATTCGTTGCAATTGGCGAGTAGCTACGAAATAATGTCCATTGTGAGTATGAAAGTTGATTTGGGGGGAGAAGATATACGGGAAATAGGAAAGACCTAGATTCAAGACATCCTATCTCTCACAAAAAAAATTGCAATGCTCGTATACAATGTATTTCTTAACCTGGTGTGCATATGTCGTTTAAATTTCATATGATGACTATATGACCAAAAAAATTCTAAGGCTTCACCTTTTTTTCTGGCGAGGTGAAGGATGATGATGATATATATATAAATAGCTGAAAAATTCAGAAGATCTTTTGACTACTATACACATAGCTCTTGTGTTGTTACCAGAGGGTGTCGTGATTCCTTTAGAAATGGAAATAGGTTTTTCGAGCTTTACACGATCACCACACACAAAAACTCATACATATGTATGACCATCTATTGAATTTATTTATAAATTCTCTCTGCTTTCTCTCATTGAACATGTATACTTTCTCAAAATAACCAACCTGCATCCTAAATCATACGGAGAGCCACACATAATACATAATAATAATAAAAATAGTAATAGACAGCATCTTCATCATGATGATGCATGAATTCATATGGCTTTGGGGAGAGAGAGAAACCCATATACATACACTCTCACCTCACAATGAAAAGAGAGAGGCTACTCTGTTAAGCACACACAAGAGAAAGCCAAAAGAAAGATGCCAGAAAGCTAAACATGTAAGAGGGGAAGAGAAGAAGAAAAAATATCGTGGAGAAAGTGAGAAAAAGAGAAAAGCTTTCACATATGAGGTAGACAACTTCGCACTCACACACAAACACACATATATTTTCCTCTCTCTCTCGTCTCCTTTTTTGAACACACATACAATCATCGTATCTTTTCTTCTACAAAATAGAGTTCATCCCATGAATCTATGATATTGCTACAGTAGGCCATGTCATGTCATGATAACTCAAGTGAGTTACTAGAACGAGAAAAAACTCAACAAACAGAGCAGACTGCTCTTTTTTCTACCCCGTCGCATGCTTACACATTTCCTTTGCACACTCGCACAGTTTTATATCCACACATATTTTTGTGCATGCATGAATATTGTACTATTTTTCCACTCACACCAGCATCATCATCATCATCATCATTCCTCTGTTCCTCGTTATCATTACACTACGTGTGTGTGCAACTATGTGGTGAGGTGGAGTGGAGGGCATATTATATCCTCTTGGTATATGTGTGTACACATATAAGAGTTTATATACTAAAATGGAAGAAACAAATGGACTGCTTTCACTAGCTTTCACCAAACGAACACATTGCTCTAGCTTCCAGGTTATATATGGTATGCCATAAATGGGACTAACAACTACACACACAGTCCTAATCCTCGTACATGCAACATGATGCTCTAGCAAATTCAACAACTTCATCAGTTCAACCTCTCTTCAAGAAAAGATATGATATAATATTCTCCCTTAACTAAAAGATGTTATGTGTATGTGCATATGCACCTGATTCACTTTTATTCTTTATGGAATTTGAAACCGAGATTTGAGCAGTATATAAATTTCCAGCTCATTGTTATGCACATACTTGCACTCGGAGCAGAACTAGCCTTTCTCGGATTCTTTTTGTGGGAACTCTCTGAGAAAAAAAATTGTTGAGGCTGAGGAATGAATTCATATGAGCAATATATGGATGTATGCGTGTGTGCATTATGTTGTGGAAGTAAGAATGGGAAAATAAAAGCGAGAGAAGAAAAGAAGGCGAGGGAAAAAATATCATCACCATTACAGTTCGTGACATGGCTCATTTTATTTTCTCTACATGTTTTTGACATGAAGCCAAGTGCACGTTTACTTACACAAGTTCATGTAAAGAAAGGAGAAGAATAGAGAATATGAGTTTATGCTTTGTACATTTGTACATATAATGTGCATAGGGAAACGAAGTAGATGAGGATATCTTGTGCACTTAATATGCACTGCTGCTGTGCCCCATCAACATCCCCGCCAAGTGTAAGTCTTCTCCGTAGCCTTTTTTTTCTCGAGCACATTACAAGGAGCACAATAGAGAGCGAGAGAGAAGACAAGTAGTCAGTTAGGAAGACGCGTATTGGAGCTCTGGCAGAAAATCAGATGAATGAATGCATTTCCTACTCAAAGTCGAACTTTATAAAGGGCATTTTATATTCTATATCGTCTGCAAGGCCGAAATGTAGTCGTACAATACTGAAAGGAAAACATCCAAGTCATGTTTGTTATACTGATGTGTTGTGATTGACAATATAGGAATTCACATGTCAATTTGTGACCATAATAAGCAATGCAAATTGTTGGTGAAGCAATTTGGCCAGGAAATAAAACGGCCATAAAAAATTCAAATGTCGAATTTTCCCTGAAGCTCATTGAATTTTAGAAAAATAAAAGACAATCACTTTATATATTTTTTACCAGCACAGGAGCAACTTTTCGAGAGAGAAAACTTTCACTGGAGAAAGTGGTAAATATTTGCTCACCTTACTATTCTGGTGACAATTTCAAAAGTACAAGTGAAAAATCTTTGGGAGTCGATCGTTATTCAATCGGCACTGACAACCCTCTGACAAGATGACAATAAGCCGGATCCGTTTTTATTTGCACACAAACGATAGGGAATTGTGATGCATACGTTTCCTTGCATAAAAACCTAGATCTCCTTTTAGAGAGGAGATAGGCTATCGTCTCCATACCGTACGCATATAATGGGCACTGTTCGCATTGACACATTCCAACCAGCACACACTCTTCTATATTCAAAGGGAATAAAACTGTAAAGAGAAATACGTTTTGCATTTAATACAGTAGCACACACCCACATTTTCCCTTTTTCCAAAAAATACGAAGGAACGAAGCGCTTCTACTTTCTCCTTTTTTAGAAAAGGGAAATCGACTGGGGCAATGGAAGTTGTTACAAGTGCTGGAGTGAACGAGGAGTGACAGAATTATTGGTTGCTGTCCTATTCAACTTTATCTTCGCCTGAGATATGTTTCTTGCTCTCATCCGTCAATATCACAACCAATTCCCAGTTCGCTTTCCAAATAAAAAAGATTCTATTGCAAATACTTCGCGTTGAATGTCTACACGACATGACTACCAGTGGAGAGAGAGAGAAAGAGAGGGCTTCCTCCAGTGTACATTTCCTCTTTGCAAACCGTGTCATCTCGTATTAGAAAAAAAGGGTTCACTGAAATGGATGGAAATGTATATGCTCAGAAGGGAATATGTACACGATTGAATGAATAAGTGGAAGAACCTTTTGAACAAAATTGAGAGTACGACTGGGACGCTACAATTTCTCTCCAACTACTTTCTCTCTCCTTTCTCCAATTGCTTTCCCTCAACATGCTAGCACTTTTTTCGCTAGTATTTTTTTCGAGTTTGAGTTGACACTCTTTTTTATGCCAGTTTATAATAAAAAAAGTGTTATATATATTTTCATTGTTTTTGCGCGTATATATACTAACGTACATATCTCATATGCATGAGTGACACACTCAAGGCAGCCGTGTGCGTCTGAGCCGGAATGGAAGTTGGCTCACAGTTTATTTTTTTCTTGAAAAAATAACAGATTTACTATCATTTTTACCAAGTGTTTTGAATATGAATAGTTTCGGATATGACAGAACGCTGTCACTGTATCATCCTGTTGGGAATTATTTTTTGTGCGTATGAAAAAGTGATCCACGCAGGTCGCATAAAGTAACACGTAGGTGAAAATAACCTGCTAAAAGTATATGATACATATAACTTTTTACAAAATTTTCCCCAAAAATAGATCGAGGTTCTTCGAATTGACATAATATGAACCAATTTTTATGGCACAATTTGTGTACAAGTACGGACGCACATGGCACGCAAGAGTGAGCAAGAGTATCATTTGATCACGTCATAGGATGGCATTTATAATTATAATTATGGATGACACTCTCCCCCGCCTCCTCCCTCGCAATAGACATGCTTGAGCAACGATGGATTCACATAGCACCGACCTACTTTCCTATTTTTAGTTATATATTTTTGTTCGTACGGAAGCTGGAGCAGGGACAAATATTAAATAATATTTTGTCATTACTGCCACGCCACCACACTAACAATATTTTTTATACTGGGTCGCCACCGTCACTTCAATATCGAGATGGTGGTTTTCGATAACATGTCCCACTTGTGATTTTACTGCCACACACAAGTATCTAGCCAAAAGCAGAGTTGGCTAGACTGAAGTGCGCTACAAAAAAGAGAAGAAGAAAGACGCGGATATTACAATTTTCATTGCCGAGGAGAGCATGTTTATCGCACAATATTTTCATATTGAAAGACATTTTTTTATCCAAGGATCAACATCTATACACACTATAGTCATCTTTATAAGTAAATGGAGGATTGAGGTAACCGTAACGTAACCGTTAAGGGTAAAAGTGGCTTTATGTTTTGAAAGATGGGAATCGGTTGTCTTGTCTGTGAATAGAGAGAAAGAGTACACGGGGCAAAAAACGAACATCTTCTTTCTTCATACTTTTTGCTGGGATATATTTATACAGAAGCTATTACAAACCTTAGCTCTTCCATGTCTTTAGTATAGCTTTCCACTTCCACCAAAAGCCCAAGAAGAAATAAGGGAGAGAGTGGGAGAGCGATATGCGACCAAAAAAAGGATACGGATAAATTTTTGGCAGATTGCATGTTATTATATTCGGTGAATAATATACGACAGGGCTGGCCCACGCTATCCATGCCGCCATCCTTTCGTTGATGTCGATATCGACTATGTGTTTGTCTCTCCCACTTTCATTCTCTTCATTTCTTCTTAGATTTCAGTCAACTTGCATACTGTCATGATGATAGTCATGGAAGAAAAAATGAGTTTCATTTCGTTCCCACTTTGGATCCACGTCCATCTTCTCCTTTGCTACTTCCACTTCCAATTCAATTCAAAACCGATTTGCCAATATTATATGTAACATTGTTCAGGGAGTCTGTAAGAGAATATTTTAAAAGTATAGACTCAATCGTCCCTTTCTCTCTCTCTTTCTTCCGTCGTGCCGCCCCGTTTCCTTCCGTGTACATAAGGATGACAGAGGGTATGGTAGGCATGTTTTTAAATGGGCATTTGAATGCAGAACATGTAATCAAGTTTGTCGACATCAAAGACAGAGAGAGAGAGAGCAAAGAGAAAGAAGAGGATGGTAGGAAATGGATGCTATTTTTTAGAGGAAAGAAACTTGTATGCCTTCTCTTCTATCGGGTTTATTTTTTTGGAGGAAATAGAATCCAGTGCTACTGTTTGCGATCACACACGCACACATAGACAACATTCAGACTCGCGTAGATCTAATATGTATGATGAAGTCGAAAGAATGGTAAAAGTGTGCGATGTGAAAGTGAACGGAGTTTCACGTTCACATTTCCTTTTCTCTCCTATCGTCTATAACTCTCGGCTTCCATAACTTCTCAATTTTAGTTTACTCGAAATCAGCTTTAAATTGGACTAGATGTTAGATTTCTTGATCCTGGATTTCCTATCTTCTCCTCACATGCCGTCTCATATAACTTTCTCTTTTCTTTAGAAATAAAAGGAGAGCTGCGAAAAAGTGAAGTGACCTCTTCCTATGGCTGAAGTTGATTCATCCTTTTTGTAGCCTGTGAGTTTTGGAGGAAATTCCTTGTGTTCAAAAAAAGGTTGCTGTTGTCATATACCTTTCCGAGAGAAATGAATATATAAAGACATACTTCCGCTGGAAACATCTAAAAAACGATGACCCCTTCAATGAAGAATATCAAAAGCATTTGATGCGGAGGAGTAGAAAGTATAAGAAGCCAACTGACTTTATTCGTTTCAAAGTAAACGATGAAAAAACGTTTTCTCTGAATCTATAAATAAGACAGAAATACTCGCTCCCTTCAGTAAAAAAACAATAAAGAATGCTTGAGTGGAGGACAGTCAAGTTGAAGGTTCAAAAGAAAAAAGGAGAGCCTGAATGTTTCGAAAGAAATTGACTTGATTTCGTATAAAAATGCGTGCTTGACGTTTAGCCTGAAATTGTTAAAAGGGAAACAAGACAACTCTGGAATTTAAAAAGTTTTTTTCTGTGACTTTTCAACAGGTTTAAGAGAAAGGGAATTTCTTCCAAGAAATATATATGTGTGTAGAGTATGCTTTTAAACATGCTGTTTAATAGCGGCCAAGACTCAAGATGATTGATGTCTCAAGTCTGAAGTTTTTACATTTTCTTCAATTTGTTTTGCTCGCAGTTGAGGGGCGTGGTGGAATCCTATGAACAGTTAGCCAAAAAGCGCTCTAGGTTTCATCTTTCGGTACAAGAATGGACAGAGGAGAAAAAAACGCTAAAGGACACCTTCAAACAAATTTGCTTAGGCGCACTTTCTCCTTCTACACCACTCCTCATTTGAATCTTTTCACAGTCTGAAAACTGCTTGTGGCAGTTCACAGCAAAGGAACGAAGGAAAGGAAATTTCTTCTTCCAAGAAAGCCAGCAGTCTTGCACGTTTCCTCTCCCTCTCTCCGTTTGAAAGTTCTCTCTCGTGTCTGAGAGCTGCCTTTTATCCAACGATATCAGTTCCTCTGTGAGAGTTTTTCTTCTTCTTTTTCTCAGCTACCCTATTTGAGTATGCAATTTATGTTACACGTCCATCCACCTCTCCTTGTCGGCATGTATGTATGTATATGGACTTATATTTTGCAACAGCGAATGCAGAAACGGGATAAAATTGGGTTTTGGATTGACAAAGTTCCCAAAAGAAAGAAGTAAGTTGAGCAAATTAGATAAAGACTTGAAATACAAGTGTGTGAGAGAAAGTGTCGAAGACGAGGTAGTTTTTTTATACCCTGGTGAGCCTCCTCTTTCCTCCTACACGAAGAAAAAAGGATGGACGGGAATTTTCTTGTCTCAAAATGAGAATATACATTCGACTCGATGTGCGAGTCACTTGACTTTCTCCCCTAAATAGTCGCGACTACTATCTATGAACATTGTCGTGGAAAATGGAGGAGGAGAAGATGGAGAGTGTGTAGTTGACCATGCTACACTTTCATGCATGGTCTGAATGCATTAAAGTGAGAGAGAGAGAGAGAGGAAGAAGAAGAAGAGGAAAGGAAGGCAAGTTGAAGACTTCATCATCTTATTTCACTCCTTGTGTCTCTCCTCGTCCCTATCTTCCGAAAGGAATATTTACGAGGCCCCGAAAGAATCTTATATACTTATTCGAGTCCGAAATGTACAATATTGCTTCCTGCACTGGTACACTATTTTCACCCAAAGTTTCACACGTTTTTTCCTAAGACGGGGAGGAAAATTTGTATGCGACAAGTGAGGCAAGACTTACATACTAATAATATTCACATTTCAGCTTAGCTTCAGAATGAAGACAGCTCTTCCTTAATCTGTGAGTGCTTGTCTACATACATAAAAACCCCATTTCCCACTTCGCTCTTCCCAACTTCGACAAGATTCCAGTCCGGCTTTTTTTGTATTAAGGACAGAGCTCGCCAGTCTCTAGTGTTTCTTCCCTATGCCCATACCCAAATATAGTATATACCCAAAAATCTTATCTAAAAATATCGTTCGGGAAATATGTACATGACTACATATTAGGTAAAAAGGGGCTTAGTTTTCACATCACATAAAGAAAAAAATGGACAGAGACACTCGTTTCCTTTTTTGGGGGAGAGAATTTTTTCTCTGAATTCAATTTTTTTTAAAGAATAAAAGTGACCATCTACTTTTTTCTCGGACTTCTTTTTATTCAAAAAAAGAGGTAAAAGAGGAAAAGATCATTCCCCCATTACTACTCGTTCGGCTGTTACTTATGTACAGCTACACGTCTTGTTAAGGATTCGTAGCTGTCGGTCATTCAAAAGAAATCTTTTGACAGTCATACATGCCCAGTGTCCGTTCACTGTCAGATCGAAGGGAATGGGTGTAGCTGGAGAGGACAGAGGACGTGGACAGGACACTACTTTCATACGCATCTTCACATTTTTTTTGTAGTCAAGTTTGCTCCGAGCGATCGTCCTTGTTTTCTCTATAATCTTCCTTCTTCTTCTCTCCACTCACAATTGGCCTTCGCCTGAGGATCTTCACCAAAATCCATTGAATTTCAAACTCGGCTTTTTCGTCGCACTACAAACTTAAAATATTCTGTTTTCAAGTATGTTGAATTCTTCTTTGTGTACGCATTCAAAGCCTATACCTTCATTAGGCATTCGTAGAATTTATTTATATGTACATCCGTTCTACATTGGAATTTTGGCCACTTGGCTATTATTCTTTTTCCAATTCTTTTTGTGCGTGGAAAATTTTATTTCCTTCTTCTGTAAACGTGAAGCTGTGACTGGCATCACGTATATACCAACTGTTGGATACACAAAACAAAAGCGTGAAAATTAAGTCGGATGAAAGGAAGGGAAAGTGGCTTCAGTCTACGAACGGTAGTACCATGTTGTCCATTTCACTTTCCAATTGCTCACGTTGTCTCCCTGTGAAATTGCGAATTTATTGAATTTTCTGCAGACGAGAGGACGAGAGATGTCAGAAGAGTACGTTCGTATATGTTCATATCTTCACACTAGACACCCGATACGAATATATTTGCTAAAAGGAATGTCGAGAAAAACCAAGTTGTGCTTCTTGCTTGGAATCCTTCAGTCCAATACCGTTGGAAATAATGGGGATGGGACCCTTTTATTATTACTACTTGAAGGACTTTTTCTTCCAGACAAGGAACTCATCTCAGAGAAAATACAACTCATGATTTTATTAGCTACCTATTCTTTCCCGAGGTTGCGAGGGTATATATAGTCTGTCTATATATGAAAGTACTTCCACCAAATATCTTACACACTTGACTGTTTTGCTTTCTCAGTATTTTATATTTCTTATTTCATCTTCAGTGGCTGACAAAATCCCCTGAGGAGAAGTGACAAAAAGACAAAAAAAAACGAAATTCAACTTTTTTTCCTTCTCTCTCAAACCCACTCTACTTTACTTCACTACACTTTCACTTTACTTTCTCGCGCACATCTAAAAAATGCTAGATACCCGAAGTGAGTGAAGATTCTACTACTCTGACTGTAGAGAGAATGAAGGAGAAGAGGAAGAAAAATCTTGGTCATCCTTTCAAAGTGGACATGTCAGTTGGCAGTTGGTTGACTCAGCCTTAAAAATGCCACCTCGGGCAGTGTGAAATGATGGCTGGTAATACTATATACATAAAAATTTCTTCTCTTCTTCAACAGTATATCCGAAGCCTTGATTCAATATATTTTTCTTTCGCTTCGTGACATTGTGTGACGGCCTTCTGGAACACTATAAACTTACTTTAGGTATACATTGTAGAAGAGTCCGCGCTCCTTTGCAAAAAAAAGGTTCCTTGCTCTTTCTCTGATGTTGGATAATGTAAATGCATACATGTACAATGATAAAAAGGGAGAGAACAAACTTCGTTTTGTGTTTGCGAAATGGAGAATTCGGCAAACGAAATCAAAAAAGTCGTCAGTGTGAAATGGAAGTGGAAACAAAAAAGAAGAATGTTTATACTTTATATACATACAGGCTCAGGGAGCATGGTTGCTTATAAAATACTCCCTTCATCATCATGACTTTGACTCACGGCCACACGGATAAATAGTCTTTTTTTGGATTCTCCGGCGGACTGGAGGAAAATGAAATTGAAGGAGTGCGGAGAAAATACCAAATCAAATATTCGAGTGTGGTTGTTGTTAAAGTTGGAGCGGAAATCGTTATTTATGTTGTTCCCTCAACTCTCTCTAGAAATTCCGTCAGAATTCATCAACAAAATAAAAAAACGAGGTTGTTGGACCGAAGCCCCATAACCGAAGCTAACTCAAACAAGTTATATTCCTCGAATTCATGTAATGCTTGCGCTATAAATATATTTTTGTTTATTTTTGAAGAGTTATTAGAATTTTAGTAAAGCACAAAAGGAACATATTTTAGGCTGGTAGCGGTAGCTTCATTTTTCAACACAAAAATACCTATATATTTGGAGGAAATTGAAGGAACCAGTGCTTCACTAATTATACGCACCATGTTTTCCAGCTTCCTGTGTCAATTACAGTCCCTAATTATACACATCCGCCAACAAAATCTCGAACAAAATTACAGCCCTTTTTGTCGAACGAATTTACTCTGTTCCCTTGAAAAGATTGTTGGGGAAAAGTCGCTAACCAATTTCTTTCCTTCGACGTCCATTCATTTTCGCCTGATTCCAAAGAAGGAAAGTTCTCTCTTATTTACTTCACAACGTTTGGGGATAATAAGCACAAGACTTTGAACAAGAGAAGAGTTTATTACGTCAAGTCTCAACGAAAGAATGCATCCCTCTACACTACTCCACAGTCCATGCATATACTCTTTGGAATTTCAAATGTAGAGGGAGAGAGCTAAAATGTTGATAAAAGGAGTGGAGCAGAACTACCATTCAATTTGAAGTTACTTTTTGTTTTAGTTTCGACCACAGGCTCGGAGCAAGGAAGAGAGAAGGAGAGTTCCTATTTCGGATATGCATATTCCTTTCACATCTTTCATTTTCATCAGGAACACATTTCCCCCTTCCACCACTCCACCATTCTCCTTATTCCCTTCCACTGTTGATGACTGTTAAGAAGGCATTGATGAATGCTGTGAATTCAATTTAACAAATTAACATCAATACTTGACTAATAGTTGTTTCAGAGGAATTTTGTTGATAGCAGAAGAGCCTTGATGATGATGATCATGATGACGGTGATGAGCCAAATGGGGAGTAACTTTTTGTATTCCATCACGTCATACAAGAATGAGAGAAGTTTCCTCTCTCTTCCTTGTGTCAAGTAAATGAAGGAGGAGCAGAGGGGAATTTTCTCTCTCTCTCTCATCTTCTTGTTTTTCTCTCTTATTCTCACTTTGCTCAAGAAGATATAGTGAGTTGACATGATACTATGGAGTAGTGTATATAAGTAGTCGCTCGGGGTAGGCGAGAGTAGAAAAGAATTTATGCAAAAGTTACTAACTCATCTCCTCGCAAGCAACTTCATAATCATATAAATTCTCCAGTGCCACTCGTTGTGTGTGTTCCAAGGGGTCGGTCGTCTCTTTCTTGGCCTTTCTTTCTTTTATGGCAACTTTGCTTGACTAGGCTTTATGTACATAATATGCACGCTCTCTCCTCACTTTTACATATTACTTTTCTCTCTCTCTCTCTCCTCACTCCTTTGTCTCCTTTCCCCTAAACTAAAGTAATATCAGGAGAAAGAGAGAGAAAGATATACGGCGGATATGAATGTTTGGAGTGAGAGGACAGGATACGGACAGAGAGACACAAGGAGAGGATTATTAAATCGACTAAACCAATTTAGCACTCACTTTCTTTGTGAAAGCATCCTTGCTCATGTGTGCTTGTCTCCTCTTTCTCTCTTCTTCTCCTTCTCTTCATATATCCTCCCTTTTCCTTCCTTCCTCTGGTTTTCTTTAACATCCTTCACATTTCTATTCCTTCCACTTGAGTGGCTCATAATACAGTATTATTAGCAGGATTCTCGTACCACTTTGCAACTTTGTGTGTAAGCTAATAAGCTACTTGCTCTCCTTTTTGGCAGCCAAACTTCCTCTCTCTCTCGCTCTCCCTCTTGCATATGCATATCGTTGAAACTAGTAGTTTTTTTTGCAGTGAACTAAACTCCCTTCCCTCCCTCCTCTTTCCTCTCGTCGCCTCCATTGTTCTCTCCCACTTTCTTCACTAATAGATACGGTCTGGTTTTGGAGACAACTGAATTTTAAACTTATTACTCTGCCAGAGAAACTGGAGTATCGTGTATCACGGTCTTCTGACTCCTCTCCAGAAACGTACATCAAATAGATGTGTGTGTGAGCCGAGTCCTTAAGCACATAGCACACATATGCACATAAATGTGGTGTAATAATGTTAGACATGGGGAGATGTGCACAATTTTCTCCTCTTCTCACAAAACTTGCCCATCCATCATTTCCTCCTTTTTTGTTTGCATGAGGAAAATATGTATGACTATGTGAGTGTGGTTTACACTCATTTTCCTCAGGCAAACTTGCTTCTCAGATCTTTCTTTAATGTTCACTATATACTTATTGTCTAATAAGGGTTATAGAGAATTGTGCAAATGAAAACAACAGATACAAAATGATGAAGTAGAATACTTGGATGATGTATCTCTAATTTGTGTCTAGAAATAAGTGAACAACAGAGGAATTATTCGATGACTGATTCATTAGTTTTTCTTTTGAATAATGTCATTCTGTCACCTCAATATTTTGTACCCGACGAGTCTGGAAGCTAGTTTGCTCAATCCGCATCCACAAAACAACAGTTGGAATTTTCTCCTCGTGTTTGGGTCCCCGTCCTTTGGTATAAAGACGAGGTTATACTGACTAGCTGACTGTCTTTTCACACAGTCTATTAATGTTTGTCACGCCAAATGAGAAGGACAACAAGGATATTACATACCTTGAGAGCAGCTTTCTCTCTTTGTGTAGAATATATATTTATACATTTAAATTGAAGAGAGAGAAAGAGAGAGGATATATCAGGCGGCAGCAGCTGTAGGAAGCAGCCTCGCGTCATTTCCACCATGATGATAGCTTTCACCAGTGTCAGTAGACAGACCAAATTTCACACTGTCAACGAACTTGTGACGACAACAGCAGAGAAATGCTTCCCGTTCGTTGATTTTCCTCCACATGATTATTTATATACGTGCTTGCATATTATGCATGCAAGCATATTATCTATATGAGATATATAAACAAGTATACAAAACAACATGTCCTTTTGTGAAACAATGCGGTTGCTAAAATATTCACAAACTGGATCACCATAAGGCACTTGGCGAAAGCAGAACATTGTCCTCTCCTCATGCTGCATGGGAATGTGTGCATACCACTTCAGCGTGAAAACCGACATGGAAAATGTACATATCGCCCATGATATGCATTTTCGCCCTAATTGCACTTTGGAGCTAGGGCATAAGGCTCCTAACAGATGTGGCTGTTTCGAGCCATGTACCTTAATTGTAATGCGCGGCAAATGCATTTTTTGGTACGAGTTGCAAGATGCCTTTTGTGATTAGGAGTCTTATGTCCCAATTGGAAAATGCAATTAGGGCGAACATGCATATCATGGACGATACGCATTCATGAGAATATGCATGCATGCATATACTACTCGAGAGAGCCTTTGTATAAACTTTTCTAAAAAGAGGATTGCCGTCGAGTCCGCCATCTGATGCTGTTCCTGCAGCTGCCACTGTTTTTTGTGAGTGTCCTTGAAGGAAACTCCCTGTGGAACAAGTGAGTTGAGCGGAATTTCCCATCTGTGAAAGTTTAACAGGTAGTCTTGGTCAAACAACGATTGTTGATACGTATCCTTAAGTATTCTCTAAAATTGTCATTGTTCTTGAGGATATATACATATACTCATAGGATAAGTATGTATAAATACATTCTCCATCTTCCCGATGATGCTTACGTAAACTCCATTAGCGAACGTAGCACGTCATCATGCAATGTTCTTCCCGATAATTAATGCTTTGGGATGGGATGGCTTATTTTGCTTGAGGATTTCTTATGTTTTGATGGATCACACTATCACGCGTTCCATGTTACATAATGCACTTGTCTGCTTGTCTATAATAACTGAATCGCATGTTCTAAGTCTTTTGACGCGGTGGATGTAAAATTATGTGACGAATGGCGTTCCTGAATTTCTCTACACTCGATAAACGAGGCGCTCATCAATTATATTAGTGTGATCAAGAGGAGTAACTTATCTTCAGCACTGTGTGATTATGCTACTACGTAACTTCGTCCATTTTGCAACTAAATAACATAATTTATTTATATAATCAATCTATGTTTCGTATATATGAAGTCTTAACATAACAACAATTTTTAATGGCGTTAACTCATCACGTTTTCGTAGCTAAAGGATGTCACCAAACCAAATCGAGTCAAGTATATTTACGAATGTATATACTTTTGTTTTGCATAGTTTACACTCTGAATACGATTTCGAAGGCTGACTACTCAAGTTGAGGAGAATATAAAACCCAAGGTTTATCACCATAAATGGGGACGAAGCAGAAAGTTTGTTTAGATAGTGAGAAGCTGTATAGAAAGTAAGGAATTTTTGGAAGAGCGATGTGAAATTAGGCGGAATGTGAAGTCTGCAAACAAACTGGTAACTGTATAATAAGTACATATTTTTAATATATGCACACATGTACCTTTGTGTGCTATATACTGACTCAACGCGCGACGATACTTTAACGCTCTCACTTTTCCCATGTACTTTTTGTTGATTATAAGTTTTTGCAGCGTGTACGTGCCTTCATTGGTTATATAAGTATACGAGAGTTTTGCCGATCTCGAGAACCTCTCGATCTTGAAGAGAGTTGTTTTTCCCAGAGGAAAACCTCTGATGAATCCATAATAATGATGGGACATTTATTACTTGTAATGGTAATGAAACTTTCCCATTATCATTATTGATTCCCTCCACAAACTGAAGCCGACATGGAAAGGAAAGTACTCTCTGTGTATATTTACATTGTTCCTTTTATGCAATGCGATGCAATAAAAGCTGGATGGAAAATATGCTTACTTAACTCTTCCCACCACTACGCTTTCTCTCTGCACATCTGCCTTACACTTTCACTTGCTCCGAAAATCCTCCATCGACCAAGTGTTAGTAGCTTTAGTTGTGCTTGCTTTTGCATCATGCTAAAATCCTGTACAAATTTTTCCTTCGCTTGAGTTTGAGCTCGTTCAGAGTCGAAGTATTATACAGTTTTTGTTGAAGCTTACGGTGAGTACCTAATGAAAAGTCTATCAGCATCATCGTCTTTGATCAAGGAAACAAGATGAAGCACACAGTACATTTTGAAAGTAGTGGTTTCTCCTCTATGAAAAGTGGCTATCGAAGCTGATTCTCAACTTTTTTCCATGAGAGAAAAACGAACGCATGAATATGTAGATATATACCGTGTGTATCCAACCTAGTTCGATGTATCTCAACGTTGAGTACACTCATGGAATATGTAACCCTTTCCCCTCCTCCTCCTCCTCCTCTGACATGAAATGAATGCAATGAAAACTAGATTTCTCACAAAGTAAAAAACTTCAAATGACTTCCCTTCACCACGACCAAGAAAAACATGTAAAAGTGCACGGCTAAACCATCAGCCACTTTGCCATAGCACACGGAAGAGTATAGTGGTCTGGTGGTGATGTGGACGTGGACGATTTTATTTTCGCAAATGGAATTTTTTTGTGTTGGAACATGCTCTTCGGGAGTGAAAAGTAAAAGCAATGTTGATTGCAGGGAAAAAGCACTACACTTTTGCTTTAGACATGTATATATATTTGCTCTGTTTAATGATGATGATGATGATGCTTTACTTTTATGTATATATGTGGCTTCATGCACTCATATTTGCTCACTTTTTGTCTCTCCTTTCTCCCTATACTCCATACGTATGACTAGGTTTTAGTGTGTAAAGTAAAAGTGAAGTGGAGGGATGTAATACGTACGCGCACGTTTCACTTCACATCCAGCAATATGCCAGAGGGGTAAATGTGTAATAATAATTATTGTTATTAGACTGAGATTACAAGTACTAATGGCTCTATATAGCCCACACATTCAAACATACAAAAACTTCACTTCACTCACTTGTTGAGTACACACGCACTTTTCTACTGCTGCTGCTACTTATACAAAAAATCAGTTCACAACATGGTGCTTCCACGCTCAAATCCTAGTTCTCCATCCAACACTTCTACAAATAATATACATGTAGATTCAGAAAGTGAGGAAAGTGACGGACCATCAGTCAAGAAACCCAGATTCGAAAAAGACCAGAATTTTATGGACACACTTTTATCCCAAGTGGGTACCCTGTTCGACCAAAAATTTGAGCCTGTAAGGAAAGATATTCAAGACTTAAAAAATTCGTTCAAGAATTCATTGACTGAGCAGACAAGAAAAATTGATGGACTTACTAATGAGGTAAAAGTGCTGAAAACTGAAAATGAATTTCTTTTTCGCGAGTTATTCAAGCAAAATCTCGTGTTTGCTGGAGTTGAGAGAGAAGGGGCAAACGAGAGTAAATCAGACCTAAAGATTAAAATTGAGCGACTAATTAAAAATGCCACAGGAAGGGCAATCAAAATTGACTTGTGTTATCGGATTGGTAACATTAGTGAGACTCGAGTTTGCCCAGTTAAAGTGCGATTTGCGTTCCTATCAGACAGAAATGATGTTTGGGATGACAGAATGAAATTTCAACGCCCTATATTTGTTAACGAAGACCTCCCGTTCCAAACAAGAAGGGACAATTTTGCACTACGGATGACCGCCAGGAAACTGAGAGAGGAAGGTCTTGAGCCATTAATTAACTGGAAGGAAAAAACTGTCTCTGCTGGCGATAAATTCTTCAAAATCATTGATGGAGTAGCACACGAGAATGATGATGGTAATTCTGATGACCTTGAAATGGAAGTTGATTCAAATTCTTCTGATGTTACGAACGAGGCGAGACCAGTGAAACCTCCAAATAAAACCAAGACTAATGCTAAAAAAGCTCCAACTAAAGCATCTTCATCGGCTCCTTTTTCCGGGATGCGAACCAGAAAAAGGACTCTGAATCCGACCAAGTAGCTCATCTCAACAATGTACATATATCCCGCAGCCCTTCAAGGATACATAACCGGCAACGTAGGACCTGCAATCTTCGTATAGGACATGTCAACATTAGATCCATCAGAAAGCGTTATCATGAAATTTGTAAACTACTCCAGGATAAAGAATATGATATACTGTGTTTCTCGGAAACTTTGACAAAACCCAGTCTCACTTTACTCCAATTTCCTGGATACACTATCATACGCAAGGACGTCATGGGTAAAGGACAGAGAGGGGTAGCTATACTTGTAAGTAACAGTATTAAACATATCATAACTGAAACTAATTTTACTATCTCTAAAAACATCGAACTTTTATGCATACAATGCCAGGTAGGGTTTTATAAGTCCTTCTTGGTGACGGTTGTATATAGACATCCTAAGTACTCAAAAGCTATTTTAAAGCGTGATTATAAATGCATTGACCGACTTTGTAAAAACCTTACTAAAACAACTAAAAATTACTATATACTTGGCGACTTCAATTTACGTGGCGAGTATATTGAGCCCTTACTTACTTTAGTAAATAATATGAATATTACTCAAATTGTGAACCAACCGACGCGTGGCAATAATCTACTTGATTTAATACTGGTAAATAATACTGATTCAATATTATCACAAAATGTGTATGAAGCTTTTCTAGCTGATCACCTCCTGACAGAATGCATCATTCATTTTCCTAAGCCTATTCATGTCAGCAAAACAATTACTTTTCGACCATACAAAAACATTGATATGTCAAAGTTACATGCAGATTTGGAAGGTTTTGCTTATACACCGGTCACATGCATTGATACCAGTTTTGACAATTTTATGCTTCCCTTAATGGGTATTTATAAT
>JAQFZW010002401.1:0-17642 GCA_034687055.1 Heteromurus nitidus | reverse complement strand
AGTAGAAAAATAGAGAGCGTGTGTGTCACGACGCATTCATCTGGTCGTGGAGGAGGAGGGCGAATTTAAATATGGAAAAAGCAGAAGAGGAGGAGGAGAGCCCTTTTATCTGCTTTGTCTTGTCCTCAAAGTAACCTAGATTCGAGGGAGCGAGTAAAAATGTATAAACGTGGACCGAGTGACCAGAGCACTTGGTTGCCCCTCTACCTTCGCCGCATTGTTAATGGGATGATGAGATACGTGGATGTGAGGAGGAAGGATGAGCTCACTCTCTCCAGTCTACCCGTCATCGACAAGTGTTTGGTTTGCTAACAGAAGGAAAAATACTTGTCTTATTTGTGTTATTTTCTCTCACGACCGCATGCATGTCCTCCACGACTTGCTCATATATTCAATTCAAGAAAGAACCTTGAAGACACACGAGTGACCAGAATACTGTGGGCTGGCTCTGCTCGAGAATAAAAAGTGGGCGAGAGGGAAAGAGAGAATTTGAAGCAAGTCGATCAGGTTTATTTTGTCCTATTTACCATTTTTATGGGCACACATTCTTCCGACTCGTCTTGGTCACTCAGCGACTCGAGCTGACTGATCGTCGTGAGTGGCCGAATTGACGGAGACAACACGCATCCTTACAGATTATACTCACTCTCTCCGTTCCCACAATAGGATAATATGCTCTTAAGTCGTCGTGCAGTCACACAATCATGATGATATATATTTAGATCTTCCCATGCGCTCGCAACACGGCGAAATGAAGAGTAAGTAGCTGGCCATTTTGTCTCGTCGTCTCCATCTTCTCCTCCAGAACAAAAAATGGTTTCCAGCAGAGTACAACATGTTCAGGGGGAAAAGATAGAAAAATAAAAGGTTCTCCAATGACATACTTTTCTCCTCTTCCATTTTACGAGATGATAGAGGAGAATGAGTCTCACTTGCGGCGAATGAAGGATGGAGTGAGCGAGAGAACACGCACTTTTCCGTCTTCTATTTCCCCATTCATCCACTCAGTCAGGATACATAAAAATATCTACTGATTTCTCCTCATAAAAAGGTATAGAATGCATGGTGGAGTGGGGCTGAAAAGGGCTCGCGTATAAAAATGTATGTTAGTGTAATCGGTCCCAGTTCAGCAGATCACCAAATACTTCCATAAAAAGACAAGAAAAAAAGGAAAGTTTTCTCTCTTTCCCCGTTGCTAAAGCTCAAAAGGATTTCTCCCACTTTTATATTACTTGAAATATCCAAGAAATACATGCTTTCGCATATTTTCTTGTGATTTTTTTATATTATTCATGACAACACAACTACTCGCGTGGGTAACACAAAGAGGGAAATACGAGGAAAAAGTCAAATATCGAATACAAAGTGAGAGAGAGAGAAAGAGAAAGAGAGAGAAATGCGGAGCAAAAAGGTATAATAATAATATCGAGTGAAAGAGAACTCGGGAGAAAAAGCACTTTTCCAAGGAAAGAAAGCAAGTGGAAAGTGGCGTCGAAAATCAACCATTCCGCTCACTTTTGACTCGATAAATCTACTCATGTGAGTGTGTGTGTGTGTGCTTCCAAATGTGAAACAAAAACACCAACAAGTCGATAAAAAGAAAAAGAGAGAAAGAGAGAGAAAGAGCATAGGTTGCTTACATTTTTACAAGCTATTTCGCCTCATGTGCGAAATAAAGGAAACAGATATATTTCTGTTATTATACTTGAAGGGCCAAAAAATGTGTGTATCTAGAGAATTTTTGCTGCGATATTGGCTGATGATGATGACCAGGTTGTGCCTGGATATCGGAAAGTATTATGAAACAAAGTAATAATATAAATGGAGTAATACCTACCTTCTCCCTCGCTCTCTCCCAACCACCAATCAATTCTTACCTTTCACCTAATATAAAGACATCTTAATAAAAGTAGAGAGCAACAGAGTACACACATAGCCTCCCCACTTGTGCGGCTTTTTGTATTATTTGCTTCCTTTGGAGAGTCGAGATGATATCCTTTTTTCTCTAAAATTGGGTTGCGTTTTTTTCGGGAAACAGGATGAAGGGAAAAGCAATAATAAGAGGAAACCTCTGCGCCACCACCACGTATTATCGCTCTCCTCCTTTAGATTTCGGATTAGGAGCTTGATCCAAACGTAACTTTAAACAAAAAAAAGGTGAAGAGAGAAAAGTTTTTTTTGTTGGCATTAGTATTCGTCCTGCTTCATTGCTTTTTTCTAACAAAAAAATGTAGTCTGGTCTGGCGTGGGTTCTCTTATTCTCTTTCATACCCTCTGGATTTTTATATTTGGAGCAGATATCCGAGTTTGGGAGAGAGAGAAACACAACAAGAACACAACTTACTTTTTTGTTCTGGGATGAATACATGCATCCCGATGTATTACACGTAGAGAGGCTAATGTGAATACAAAAAGAGAGAGTAGGAGCAGCTGTGAAAGTTGAGTTGTGTGCTCAATGTTCATCTACACGCGTTACTCTTCTCTTCGGGGAGAGAGGGAGAGAGAGAGCGGTCTCCTTTCTTTTTTTCCTTTCTCTTTTGTTAACAACACAATCAGTTTAAATCTTTTTGAAATAGCATGACTTGAAAGAGAGCATCCCTCGTAATGGTTACTTAGAGAAGAGATGCGAGAGAGAGAAAATAAAGATGAGGTTGGACTTGGAACTTGGACCTACTAAAAAGAAAGAATCCGACACGAGGAAGTAAAAAACCCAGCCAAAATACTCTACCACATATTTTTCTCCTTCTTCCTTTCAGATTACTCCGCCGCTATATGCATAGTCCGTTCTCAAGTAATTGAGATCGAGCAGGTTGAGTTCTTTCTCTTCTTTTCCCAACAAAAAAATCCATTCTCTTCTCGAGAATAAAAGAGGAAGAGAAGGAAAAATGGAATGGAAGTTGAAGGTGATTTCTAAGAGTAAGTTCCCTCACTCTTGCTCGCTAGTAGAAAATTAAAAAGGTGTGTTCCATCCTATTTTCTGGTGAGTAAAGTAAAGTAAGGTTATGAGTTGAACAAAAATTCAAAGGTTCATCCTGCATCCCATTTCCTCCAATAAAAAGAACTTACTCTCCACACTCGACGGTACAGCCTTGAGAAAGTTGCGTGCAGCTATACTCGTGTCACACGATGCGCTCTCGAAGTGGAGTTAAAACACAAGTTTTCTCTCCGCTGCAGTTTCCACACTTTCTCAGCTCTTTTCGGGCAGAAGTGTGTGTGTGTGTGTGTGTTTGTGTGTGTTGAGAGAGAAAAAGAGAATGAACAAGTTAGAGTGGTAATGTAACGATATCATTAAACAAAGTATGTTCATCTGACTCGTGCTTCGCAGCAAGGCGGAATGGAATCGTGTTGATGACAAAAGGATAGTGTGCGATATCCAATTTTCGAAAGAAGAAACTTTAGCCGATTGCAGGGAAATGTGTAGATTTGGAGAGAATGTATGTCGTTGTAGTAGTTTTTTATTCACGCGACAGACAGAATGCTAACATTTTCCTCCCATTCCAATGATTCGATGATACAGCTGATCACAATAGCAAATAATTGGCAAAGGTCGAGAGATGGAAAAGGGAAGAGGACAATGGATATTGAGCTCTTTGTGTGGGACACCTTCCTTCCTTCCTCCATTTTTTTCTTTAGCGTTTGCCAAAAAATATGCTTTCACCTTCAGCAACAGGACATCCAGACTGTTTTTTATCTGCGTGAGTCGATATTATGGGATCTCTTTTTGTGTGTCTGGCTCAAGTCACAGTCACAGTCCTCACTCCAGTCTTCTCTTCCAATATGTTTTGAGAAGAAGAAGAAGAAAAAGTTTACTTCTTTTTTTTCGTCTCCTTTTCGTCGTTCACCTTTCTCAGCGTGGAAGACTTGGAAGTGTGAGGAGATAGGGCAGGAGAGGGGATACGACTCTCATTTTTTGTCTGTCTCTCTTTCCCTCTCGCTTCTTGACTGTAACACTTTTCACAGTAGTCAATTCCTCGCAAAGCCTTTTAGATTCTTTTTTTCAGAGACAGCGACTTTGTGAGGAGGAGCAGATGGAGGAGAAGGAGAGAATGAAAAATTCAGTAGTTATATACTACCTAAAGCTGACGTAGGAAAAAAAGAAGCTTCGCTCTTCGCCTCTCTCTCTCTCTTCCTCAAGGCTACCAGACCACCTCTTCCCTTCTGTGCAACACACACACACATGTTGTTCCATTTTTCCCCAACTAAATTTTTAGTCAATAACGTTGAAGCACATGACTTTTGCGAGAGAAAAAGGTGAACGCTTGCTAAACATTGGCGAGAGGAGAGAGAGAGAGAGAGAGAGAGAGAAATGCAGTACAAATGTATGGAGTTTGGGAGAATAAGTTGGAAAGAGAATATTTTTTCCAGCTCAGAGGATTTGTTGAGTCGGTGCGTGCCGTGCACTCGGTTCGGTTTTTTTTGCTAGGCGCACTCTTCCACTTTCTACATCTCTCCTCTTCCAACCGTTTTGCTCTCATTCTCTTCCCTCCGCCAACTCATTGTCAAGTGAAACGGGAGATGCATGCTTGTGCTGCTTCTCTCGAGGAAAAAATGATGCTATCATTTTCTCTATATTTTTCTATGGAAGAATGCACCGAGGCTGGTGGATCTGGATGAGCAAGTTTCCTTTTTTCCTTCCTTTTTCCAGAGGCTAGAGAGAGCTGAGAACTTCTCCGGTGACTGGCTGAAAATGGGAATAATAGATGCATTAGCATATTAATCTGAAAGGCACAATTAATTTTCCCCTGTTGACTCACTAATTTTTTCCCGCTCTCTTTCTCTTGTTTACTTTTCTTCATATGCAAATTGGAGGCTATCTTTAGCTACAAAAGTCTCTCGACATCCAACACAAAAGAAACGTTGTTGGAGGCTGGAATCGCTTGCTCTCTGTTTACTATTTATTTTTTATCAAGAACACAGCAGAGCTTAGGCGTACATGCCTTCCACCTTTATTTGGGGGAATGGCCCGGAATGGGTCTTGTCTGGCTTAGGTTATCTGGATCCAAGAGCCGTAATGGGAATGAGTCGTTTGGAAAACGCAAAGCGAAACGGTATGGGTTTATTAGGACAAATTCACCCATTAGAAAATTGCAGGGGCAATTAAATCCAAATTACAAGAGTATATTTCAACCCATTCGCCCTAATGCCTATAACGTGTTACGAAAGTGTTTCCCTGTATTCAGCCTTGTTGCTTGTAAATGACAAAATAAGAGTTGAGAGAGAGTGTGTGCGTATGCATATCTTCACATTTCTCCATGTGTTTCTCGACATAATGAGCTTAGAAGAAAGAAATTAGTTGTCGGAAGGGTACACACTTTAATTAACAACTTTTCTCCTGTTCCCTTCAACTTCTTGCTGAGGTAAGCAAAAAGCAAGCTGGAAGCAAGAGTAGACACAGATTTTTTGATGATTACATTTTTTTGGAATTGGTGAACTGATTTCTTTTTCTCTCCTCCAAACATATAATAATATATTTCATCAGTTTCACCTGGCTGAAAGGTATAGCGTTGAGTTGGATGTCAGTTAGAATGGGAGCACAGCACAATCAGTGAAATCAAGTCTTTCATCTTGAATGCCAGTTGATCATTAAAAATTGCGTATTCAGTCACTGACTGTGCTCAATGATGAATCACGTTCATTAGAGTGGAGACTCGTCGTGGGCATCCCACTCCAATGCCGAGGATGATGCTCCCGTCGAAAATTGTTAATGCTCACGCAATGAGCTGGAATTGCAGTTCTTCTTCCTCTTCTTTTGATACACACTCAAAGTGTGTCACCGTCGGGTGAGGGATGTACGACGCGCCACGCATTTATTCACCTTTCCTCCCATCGCTCTCCCCACTCAAACATCAGCCTCTTTTCTCCTTTCTCCTGAGGCGGTCTGGCTGGCTCCACTCCTCGCACTTCGCACACAAAGTGTGAAAGTCGTCATGCTCATTTGAAAACATCGGGGGCAAAGTTGGACGTATGCATGCATGCATAGAATATACGCTTCGAATGATCATCTTTTTTCTCTTGTGGAAAAAGGTGAAAAGACTCTCTGGAATTGTGTTGAGAGAAAAAAAGGAAGGGATTCATTAAACGACTATTTTTTATGTGATCGTGACTCGCGACTGTTACGCTTCACTCTTTTTTCGCATGCATATGCGGTACACGCACGCCTCTCCTCAGAATATTAGAGAAAGCGTAAGAAGTAAGAAAGAGAAGAAACGAATGGAATGGAAAAGGAGAAAAAACATAATAAGGAATATGTGAACTATTTCCTTTCATTCAACGGCATCAAATGAAAAACCTTCTTGTCTGCTTCACTAAAAGCCCAATTTCCATTACTTTTTTGACCTGTGCAAAAGAGAGAGAGAAAGAGAGAGTTGCCCATTACGAGTGAAATGATATGGACAAAATGACTAGATGTGGTATTTGATTGTCGAATAGTATGAATGGAGAGAGAGAGAGAGAGAAAGGATATTTCCTCTGCGTGCAAGGCTGCTGACGTGTGAGTTCAGTCAGCAGAGGAGAAGAAGATCACCTCTGACTCGAAGTGGAAGAAGTCAAGGAAAAAAGGGTTAAAAACTGTCTGCGTCTCCCACACACACACACACACTCTCTCTCTCTCTCTCTCTCTTTTTTCTCTTCCGATTATTTTCACGTGAATCGAAATGTGTTTTCCATTCGAACACTATTTCCCTTTTCCAGCGAGAAAAAAGGTGAAGGGAAGTTTAAACGTTTTTCCCGTGGAAGAAATGCTAAGTAAAGTGTTTCCCAACGGTGGGATGATCATGGTGGCCTTAACCCATGTATCTTCAAGTGGAGTGGAGAAGATGTGAAGGGAATTTGGACAATTTTCTTGGTGTAATCAAATCCCGTTAAACTCAATCATTTCACACATCTCTACAACTCACGTGTGTGTGTGTGGAGCAAAAGGATATCGTCGTTTGGAAGCAAGTCCTTTTCCCTCTGCGAATAACATACCTTCTTTTCACCCAAGGGTAAAGGCAAGAAACATATTTGACTCAGCCTCTCTCTCTCTCTCTTAAGCATGCATGGATGCTAGTCCTTTTGATGGGAACACTTTTTCATGCGGATTAACTGGAAAGTCTTCTCATTCCGTATCCAGTTACGTGTCGCTCTTACCAACACGAAACCACCTCATTTTCTTAAGACCCAAACTTTAAAAAAAGTCCTTTCTCTTTTTCCTCTCTCCTTCCTTCTTGGCATAGCCATGCATATTACATCTATGATTACGGACATTTACAAAACGTGAATAATCTTTGAGTCTCATCCTTTATATCCTCAAACCGGAAAGAGGAGGTCCTTATTTCCTTTTCCTACAAAAAAAAATCTCCAATCTCTTCGAGAACACTTGCTTTTCTCCTCTGTGCATATGCCATTATGCATTACGTCGAAGTGGGGGAAAATCTTTGCATTTTGTAATTTGTTGAGCTTCCACAGCGCTCTCACTCTCATTTTCCTAATGCTTTTGACAACGGTGGGAACTTGTAGATGAAGAATAATTGCGTGGAAAAAATCGGTTAAAAGAGGAAAGAATGTGTGAGGAGGACAAGGCTGCTGTCTGGAAATCCTCTCAGTAGTCCATCATGAAAGCCGAGAGCAAAAGACATTTATCGTGTCCATGCACTTCATAAAATTACGCCTTCTTCTCGCAAAACTTGAGTACTGGATTTTCACAAAATTACTCTTTCAAAAAAATGAGACGAGGCAAATGAGTTATAAAGTCCTTTTTCCCATCCTCGTGTGCAAATTGTGATCTTTAAAAATACCCATCTTCTGGTGTCAATCTGACTTATAGATTATATAACATTCAATCAGGCAAGCACTTGCTTCTAATCGCACAAAGTAGTTGGCAGCGTGACACTTTATTGTAATGCACATATCTCGATTCAATAAATGATTTATTCATTGTCTCGTTGGATTATACAAATGTTTCCAAAACTGGTAAACTCTCGCTAGTTTGAAAGTAAAAAGCTGTAAAGCTGTAATTAAGTAAATAAATATATTTGCGATGAGTGGTGATGGAGGAGAGGAGGAACAGCAACACTACTTGTTCTTGTAAATAACCAAATGAATGTGTGTGTATGTACACTACGTTGGCATTGTAAACGCAGTTGTTCTCCATCATTACTTTTGCTATCATGCTCGAGAATATCATCATCAAATCATTATTGTAGCTCATTTTCTGGGTGGAATTTTGCCAGACTCCCCATGCGTGCAACTTGACAACAAAATCCTTCTTTGTTGAGGCATTCTTCAAAGGACTTTCTCGGCGAAAGAAAGGAGGGGAAATATTCAAGCGTGTCATTCGAATCCATGCTTGCACGCTCAATTTACCGGGCAACAATTATGCGTTTCAAGAACTTGCGTCATATTTTTGTACGCTCACTGATCAAAAAGGGGTCAAATCTTTTGACTCACTTCAAAACCAAGTCATTAACTCGATTTCTTGGAGCATTTCTCCTTCACAAGAAAACAACAACGGTACTTGAACTAATAAGGGCGTTGTATATGAAGATATTTTAAATGTGATGTTGTACCAAAATTGTGGTAAGAATGGTTGGGGGCAGGCGGATTTTGACAGGAGTCACATTGAGAAAAACATGTCGTCGAATGTAAGCGGGAGAAAGGAGGATAAGAGGATAAGAGGGCAAAGTTTTTCTTGTGAGCTGGAACGGTGAGGAGTGAGCACCTCCACTCTTTTCTCCTTTCCATTCTGCTATTCTGCTCGTGTACAAAAGGTGGCTAGTCGGAAGTTGTAGTAGGTTTTTCGTGGTGCGGCGAGGAAAACTTGTTCCTATTGCGATTTGCGCGAGTAAGACAAGTTTCTCTGCTCGTTGAAACAATGGGGAAAAGTAAATGACTTGAAGGGGGAAAGAAGAAGGTTGAGAAGTTGAGTGGTAAACAGAGCGAAGAATATGAATTTTAGTGAGAAGGGAGCTCCTTGCTTCTACAACGAACTCTTGGTGGAAATGGATGCACAAGCTTAAAGTCAAATAGCCAAGAGGATCTTTCACCGTCCTCGTCCTCTCTCCCAGCTTCTCTCCACTCCTCCTCCTCCTCCTTTTCCAGAGGAAAAACTCACAAGCTCTTTATCAATTTCCACGAGGATCATAGGAAAAAGTAGCGATCTTGGAGCTCTGATTCCCATTTCCCACCCGCTGCTTTTCCCTTTTACTTTTCACTTTCTAAATTTATGGAATTCTCTCTCTCTCTCTCTCTCTCTCTCTCTCCTGCTCCTCTCTCTCTCTCGTAACTACACCAAGTATTGTGGCATGAGGAAAAAGATACTCGTAAAGTATCCCTCCCTCTCTTCCTCCAAAAGAAATAAAAAATGAGCATTTTCCTGTTTGCTACTTTGTTCCTCTTTCTCTGCAGGAAAGGTGTCCTCTCATCCTCATCCCCCATTATTTCACAAAAATATTCAGACTCATAAAACTCGCCATGAATTATTTTTTTTTCGCCAACTCCAATAAAACTATTTTCACCCGCATTTCTTGCTCGTCGTCGAGAGAGAAAAAACTCGAGAGAGTATGGGCTCCCATCTTGACTCGTGTCGTTTGTGTCACTTACTTGATTCCAGAGAATTTTTTGAGACGCTTGCTTGCTCCAAGTTTTTTCTCAATGGAAATTGATCATATATTTAGTGAAAGGAGAATCACATAATTTAATCTCTGGTCATTTCCCATTTTCCCTATCTCTCGGGAATGTTTGTGGTAGCAAATCCCAGCCTCATTCCACTTCCACATTGTTTCCCATCTCTTCTCCTCTTCTCACAATTAATGAAACATTGAGAAGAATATCGATGGAATTCGAGAGAAAAGGAAGAAAAAGGAAATATTTTCCAAGAATCGTCGTCTTCTCTCTCTCTCTCTCGTCCTCTATCTCCGACTCCCATTAAGATCCACTTTGTCAACCACTTCTGCCCTCATCTGTCTTCTGCAGGGGAAATTAATTTGCGTGGATAAAATATTGGAGGATTATATATCCGGAGAATGGAACTCACTGTCTTCTTTAACAATAATTCCGAGTAGTTTGTGCGGATTATGAATACTTTCCCCTGCTTTCCTCACAACCTCTAGCCTCTGTTGGAGACACATTCTCATTTTTTCTCTTCAAGTCGCCCACTTACGCTCCCAGTTTTCTGTTCTCATCGCCCTCACTCATCCGAATGGAATGGTGGCGATGAAAATGTGTTGAAGAAGGACTTGTTCTTCTTATGCTGCTGGTGGCCGACCTTTTTCCTTCTTCTCCAGAAAACCATGTTCGCAAGACAAATGGGGAGCGAGTTGTAAGGGCACTTGAAAAAAGTCGAGCAATCTCATATTTCAAGGGAAATATTATCAGGTTGTCAGAAAGAGCATCGTCACAAAAAAGCAACTTTTCCCCTCTCTTTCGGCAATGAATACTTTTATTCGATTATAAATAACCCTTTATCTCCTCACTCTACATCAATACGTGTATTTATAGCTGAAGGGGGAAAAGTGATTAGGGAAGCACATGTCAATAAACAAATTCAAGACTACTTCTAAAGAATTCAAATAAAACTTACTTGCTCCTTATGGCCTCGCAAAGAAAAACGTCATTCCAATGTACATGTGGACAGGATTTAAGCCAAATACTCACGCATCCTTCAAAGAAAGCGTCCTTTGTTTTTGTACACGAAATATGATAGAATTTCTATTTTTATTACAGAAAAGTTAATAATAATTGCAGAGACCCTCTACTTTTTTTTGAAATGTTCTCGTAAACATCTCCATCTCACAGTAGGACCCCTTGACTTTCTCCTAAAGTTTGTAGTGAGAATGAGCTAGTGTCCAAAAGTTTCCCTCATCATCACCATACCCAGTCCAAAGTCGAACCGCTTAAAATATTTGTATTTAGATGAGAAATGGCTACTTCACACTACCTTATCGCTTATAACTGTTGGCGATAATGACGTGGAAAAGGGTAAATAGGGTAAATGTGTTTGTATGAGCACCCATTCTCATAACACTTCAAAGGCGAAGGTAATACGCCTTCCATTGTTCATTAATTGTTAACCAGCGTGGAAGACAATGGAGAATGATGATGATGGTGATGGGAGCGCACACTCACATTTACACTTTTCCCTTCCTTTTCTCTCTCGAGCCTTTTGTGGAAAACTTATGATGTTGTTTGACCGTGTTGTGATCCACATACATATTTCCTCTTTCGCCCACACGACGATCCCTTTTCCTTATGTGGCTCGCTTGGTTTGGTCGAATGAGTCCACACCAGCATTTTTCCCTTCCCCCTTCCTTCTCTCATCCTCTCCTTGCTGCCCTTAAAGTAATAGGTGTCGGTCGGTCGCTCTTTCATTTCTCCCGAAGCAAGAGAGAGAGAGAAAAAAGTATATAAAAAAGGAAGAGAGAAATGGAAAAAATTGCTCGGAATGTCCACAGGCATTCCAAGTTATTATTACCTGGACTTTTCTCACTCTCTCTCTCTCTCTCTCTCTCTCTCTCTCTCTCTCTCCTTGTGATGACCTGAGAAATAAAAGGGCACGCACGAACTTCCACTATAATCATAATAATGGTGGCAGGGGAAGTCGCGAGTTTCCACCGTGTCAGTGTTATTTCTAGCCACATTATTCAGTTGTATGTACACGGGAAAAAGGTGTAATACTACACAACGTTCTTTGGGGTGGGGGATTTTTTTTTATTTTCTGGAAGAATAAAGGAGAAGACGGTGTGTGTAGTGAAGCAGACACCATGAAAGCCGAAAACTGTGGCTGGAACATGGAACAAGGGATTCTTGTAAAGAGAAAGTGGAAACGAACACCGCGCACGAGAGAGAGAGAGAGAGAGAGAGAGAATCCAAGTTTTCCCATCTTCACTACTTTTTTCATCCTCTACTTTCAAGTCAGCCATGTGTCTATGAAGAGGAAGAAATAAAAGTCTTCCTCGTCTTCCTTTCGACGAGAGTAAAAAATGCGGGAGAGTTACGATAGAAAAAGTCCGTGTTGACTACAATCGAAATGAATTGGATTTTTTCGTCTTTCCTTCCTTTTTTTGAAGTGATTCTGAAGTGGCCTATTACTATATCAGTGATACACTAAGATTACCGCTAATATGACGCGCAAACATTTTCTCCTGGAAGAGAGGAAGAGAGAGAGAGAGAGTGGGGACACATTCTCGTACGCAATAAGAGATTGTAATGTGGACGAGTAAGAGGGGAAAGTGAGAGGAGAGACGAAATCAGGCATGTCGTCGCACTTCTAACACCAGTCCAAAGAATATGTGAGGAAGGACAACGACGAGGAGATACATGTGGAATGAAAGCAAAAGGAAGAAAGTAAAAAGAAGATTTTATTTTTTTATTTTTTCACTCTGTTTTACACGGAGAGAGAGAGGGGGATGTAGATATAGGGAGAGAAAGTGATAGTCGTAGTTGTTTGTGGTAATATCCCCGAGGCTGCCTATTTTTTGAAATATGAGGTTGTCTGGAGAAGTGTAATGGTGTACTCATTCTAGAACTCTGCTAATGTTGCCTTTTTCCTTTTTACTCTCACACGCACACACACAGACACACGTTCCTCAATGGGGAAGAATGAGAGAGAGAGAGAGGGAGAGAGAGAAGCCCATTATTGGAAGAATATAAAAGAGAAAAGAGACTAAGTCTGTGCCGCAACATCCTTTTTACCGTGCGGTTCCATAGTCTTCCAGAGGCTCAGCTTCACACACACCTTTTTCAGATGAAATGCGTCGTCTGAGAGAAAGTTTGTAAGGAAACTTGTAGCCCACATGGCATGGCCATATTGTGAGTGTGAAGGAAACGGATACATGCTTCCAACTCTTTCTCTTCATTTTGAGATAGAACCTTGGGAAGGACAAGAAGGCTGATACCTTTTTGAATAGAAGGATTTAAAGATTTTGATGGGAAGAGATGTCAAAGAGGGAACAACCGAGCATTATTATGGCGAACAAACTGTCTACAAAAAAGCTATAATGGTTGTGGTGGTGGTGATATTAGAAGAAGAAGCGCATTCACACACGCGGAGGGAGTCATTCTCTGATGAAATGAAATGTGTCACTTTAATTCCACGCAGACAGCTGTTGATGTGACTGTCGTGCAAATTGCACTATTTTCATTCTCTAATTAATGGCGCTAAATCACAGTTTTCAAGAAGGCCTTGGAGGAATAATGGGGAAAACATCACGAGAAATGG
The DNA here is from genome assembly GCA_034687055.1 of Heteromurus nitidus. Taxonomy (NCBI): domain Eukaryota; kingdom Metazoa; phylum Arthropoda; class Collembola; order Entomobryomorpha; family Entomobryidae; genus Heteromurus; species Heteromurus nitidus. The sequence goes on along the minus strand of JAQFZW010002401.1, from coordinate 4,447 downwards.
AATTGGGTTTCTGGGTGCACGGAATTTATTACTTTTCATTCAAGGACAGCCTTGTTAAAAAGTCTCGCCCTCGAAACTAAAATTAGTGAAAATACATGAATGAGACAATGTAGATGAGCATTCATTCTAAACATTTAACCAAGTTTGGACTAATTTTTCCCCTAAAAATATCTTTCAAGGTGAAACTACGCAGATGTTGAGGAGGTGTCAAGTTACGAATATTGCTAGACAGGGATCACTTCGTTTCATGTTGTGCGCCGACACCAGTTTTTTAAGTTGATAAAAGTTGGCTTTATACGAAATCCTTTGCAATTAACTCCATCCTACATTCTATCTCAACTCAGCTCAGAGAAATTTTACTTTCCAAGTTGTCAAGGCCCATTGGAGCAATATTTTTGCGAGTTGATGACTTGATGTGTTGATAAAAAAGTTAGGTATCCTTTTCCATTTTACATCCCGCTTTTCACATTGTCAACCTGTCATGTTGAGAACTGAGGCTGGGATCAAGCAGTGCACGTCTTTCACTCACTCACATCCACACACACGTCCAACTAAATATTATGATGATGCAACCCTGAGAAATATGAAAACACAAGGCGATAGCCATTACGAGGAGCCATTGTTTACCTCAAATTATTTTATACGCCTCACATGGCCACCTCTCTTGTTACCCTCGTTGATGGATATATGCTTTGCTTGCATACGATCAACTATCAACTCATAGCAACTGAAAAATTTAAAATTACACATTACAACTTTCCTCCTGCCGAGTTGATGTCGGAGAAATGTTGAAAACACATCGTTCCTCACCTGCTTTACATGTGTCAGTCATAAAAATCCAGAGATCGCATGTATTTATGCTCACTGACTTGGTTTATGATTTTGTGATTTTTAAAAAGTGGATTTAATACCCTGCCCTCTACGTTTACCCACTCGTACCTTTCTGTTGACGATGACAGCGTCATTCAAATTTATTTCTCCTGAAATGTTCATCTGTAAAATTGGGTTGTTTCATTGGATTCCATCCCAATTTCGACCAACATTCACCAACGGTGTTTGTGTGAGATACAGAGGCAGTGTTCACATTTCGACAGAAATAAAACGTAATTTATTCTCAGTGCGTAGCTTACGATTAGTACGAATGAATGAAGGGAATTTTTGGCATGTGGATATAGGCTGTTGGTGAACAACAGTCGCGTTTCTGTCACCGTGTCGCAGAGTTCGTGTTGCAAAAGTTCTCTCTCACTCTTCGCATCAACCAGCGACCTGACGAGTTTTTGTGAAACTTGCGTACTTAATTTCCCTCCACAAGTCAATAAAAATTTTGTTTATATAAATTGTGTACACTACCCACGCATGTAGGCGCGCTTTCACTCAATCCAGCCAAGTCTGGCTTGAAAATATTTCTCGCCGCCCATAAACAGCTAGACGGCTCTATCTCTACGGAAATGCGCTTAAATGAAAAAAGTGTGCCATGACGCCATGAGAGTAAGCGTTTGTAGCTGTCAAACCCTACCGAAATATATGAATGTTTGTCAATTCTATCCGAGTTTTTTTGCATTCTTCTGAAAATTGCATTGCCAGTGTGGAGCAGGATAAATTAATAGTGGAAAAATAAATGGCTAGAAATTGGATATGGTCACATTGCGAATTATTTACTCGAGCATTTCGTGTTCATTGACAATGGCTGAGTGTGGCGGAAAAAAGAAATATCTGATTCCAGTTCCATTTTTTACCTACTTCCATGTATCCCTTTAAAAAAGCGAGCAGATGTAGGCAATGCGAAGTGAGCAGGTTCTTGTTTGCTGGTGCCTTTCCCTCTATTTTTATCACTAGATTCCGTGTCTGAAAGGAAAATTATTCGCATGCAAGAAACATATAAAAATGTTGTGGAGAAGGAATAGCTCAAAAAATAACTCGGCTCGTTTTTCGTAAACTCTTGAAGCTGACATTTTCATAAATTATGAATGTAAATCAAAACTGAGGGAAGGGAATGAGTGTGAGTGCGGAGGATAGGTAACTAGGGCAAAAGGAAGGATATGGAAATCCATTAGGATAAAAGGCATGCAATTTTTAGGAATGCAACAATACGGCATCCATTATAGCCCCCGCATCTATCCAAGTGGGCAACGTGTCTCTGTCATTCTCAGCGTTTAATTTCTTTTTAATGTGATGTCTGCTGCTCATATGCTTTCCCCATCGCCCACTTCCTCTTCGCCAACATTTTCCCTCTGCGTTTTTTGCAGAATTAGGAAGGAAGGTGAAACCTGTGCAAACCCGAGCAACCAGCATAATATTGAATATGCTCAGTGAGACGGAGTGCTTTCAACCTGAACGTAGACAAAAGTACGGCCATGATCTGCAAATTGGATTATATGCCTTCCACTCAAAATCTTTGTTGTCTCGATCATATTCTTCTTCGTTACGTGCAAGCGCGCTCGAGTGGAGGATTTTAAACCGGGTTTAACGACACTCTTCCAAAAACTCCAATCATGGGTTATGCCCAGTCATAAAAATATTTTACAATTTTGTACACAAGGCTCACCAAGTTCATAAAATATAGTCGAGTCGTTCCATCTCAACACCTTTCTCATCACGCCTTTTTCCATGAATGAGAGAGTGTCGCATTTCAAAACGTGCGTAAAAATGAATCGCACACACACATGCTCCTTGTTCGGAAGGAGAGCGGAGCAAGATTGGGAGTGAAGTGTCTTTTTAAGACAAAGTCATCAAAGGAGTGGATTCCCTCCTAAAAAAGTACGGCAACCTTCCACGTGATTACCAGATCGTGCGCCGTACACCACGAGTGACATGCTTGAATTAATAAGGTGACGGTGGCAAACAAAAATGTTTCTTCCAGTGCCTATCATTTTTATCACCTTTTTACCTGAGAAGATATATCTCAACCAGAGCTCGCTGGCAACTGTCTCCCACGAGATTCGAGTCGCCATAAATTTTTTCGCCAGCATTTCGTTCCATTTTATCCTTTTATTTGTTGAAATTTGAAACTAGCAAGGAATTTCATGATCTGATGTAATGAAATTATCTTCCAAAATTTGAGAAGATTGTTGAGGAGTAATTCAAACATAGCGAGCGAAAGACCTTTAATGTAATCTACACCTCAACCAGATTTTTTTTTACCTGAGGACGACGTTTTATTTTGGTGAGGTTGGAGGCATCGTTTTTAGTAACCGAAGCACGTCGCAGAGAGTGTCGTGCTAATCAGTCCTACATTCTGATTATACCTGAAGAAACATATTAAACTTCTCTACACATTCCCCACGAATCCCTTGTTTAAAAAATTCTCTGCACGAACAAAACATTTATTTCGAAAGGGGAAACGTTATCGTTTCTTCCCTCCATTCCTTGTCCTTATCAGAGTGGGACAGGTGAGCGCAATGAATGGAGTAAACAGAAATAATACTCTCTCTCTCTTCGGTAGCGCAAGATAAAGAGTTGTTTATTTTCGGATGATTTGGAAAACATGACGAGTGGCCCTTTTCCCCTCTCCAACTTACTTTTGTGTACACAACTCTTACCCAAAATGTTACTATTTTGACTTCGTAAATATACTTCTCACCTTTTTTCACGGGTTTCTAACTCAAAATTTGTATCATCTCTGATCTGTGAATTGTGTTTGTTGAGGTTCACTTTGGCCGTCTCCAGGTCCAGGTGTGGCGATAAATAATAACGTATCACATCTTCACGAAAATAAAAAGTTCAAAAGCAAATGAAAAGCTGTTTCCCTTTCGCAAGCAGCTCCCCCCCCCTCCATTTTGCTGTAAGATTGGCAATGCAAAGGAAGGGTGTATTTTCGTGACGATAAGAAGGAGACGTAGGCCCGTTGTGTTTATAGAAACAAGTTTTATTTTCTCCTTTGATGCCCCCTCTCTCTCTCCTTATCCTCATCTCATAAATAAATTGAGCACGCCGCCCCTTATTTTTATATTCTCCGTCTCGTGTAATGACACCATTTCGCAAGTGTTCACATATTCCTTCTCTCTCTCTCTCTCACTCCCTCTCTCGCAAAAGGAAGATGAGAGAAGATGGTGAGTGGGAAAATGTGTGTCAAAGGAGCTCACACTTATTTTTAAAAAGAAGCTTCATTTCTAATTTTTTTTATTTTTCTTTATCTCCTCCAAGCTTGAAGACTGCTCCTTTTTCTGCACTGCTGCTCCCCCGGTTTTTCCACATCCAACTTTTTTCCACTTGAGCAAATGTGTTGCCTTGAGAAAAGTAAAAAGGAAGGAGAGAAAGAGAGGAGGTTCCATGTTTGTTTTCTTTTTGGTGCAACTTGTTTCTCCCTCTCGAACCATATGCGTGGGTATGTAAACGAGGAAAACAAGTTTGGAAAAGAAGAGAGAGAAAAAAGTGCACGAGAGAAAGTAAGGAACGTATGGAGAAAGAGGGAATATAGTGGCAGCTGGAAATGCCGCAAACATTTTGA